>ML790319.1:50262-77199 GCA_009831015.1 Picea engelmannii | reverse complement strand
GTTGGACTACTTCAGCATGGTGGATTTCCTTTCTACATGGGACTTTGGTTCTTCAGTCTTCTTCAGCATTACAGTCCACAATTATCCATGGGACCCTGGTATATGGTTGTACATCAAGCGTTGAGGACAACGCTTTCATAAGGATGATGGAATGTAAGGTAGCTAGAGAGGTAGTGGGGGGGCCCAGAGGGCCCATAGTGATAATAGTGGAGGTCATTCAATGTAAGGTGGACTAGGTCCACTATATTATTAAATAAGGCCCACTATGGTAGTTAGATATAATAAATGTAAGAGGACTTCTTAGAAGGTTCTACTTCTAGAAGATTCCTCCTCTAGAATGTTCTTAGGTGATGGTAGCACTATATAAAGGGGTTCAAGAAATGTAATGGGATATAAAGAGAAGTATTGTATTTGGAGCGATATCTCAATAGGAGGATGCCCCCTTGAAGAGGCAAGTGAAAAGGAGAGGATCCCTTCCATAATAGGATCCATTGTATGGTGTTGCCCTACCTCAAGGGTTTGTGGATCTATTGTGTATTCAGTATTTGTGGTGATTATATTGGTAGATCTATTTAGGTACTTAACATAAATACTTAGTTTTGATTGCACATATGGAGTCTTGGCTAGGAGGTTCAAAGGCTTCCTGTGAGAGAAAGAGTGCTCTATGATGGAGCACATTCCATGGGCAATCGGGGTTAGTTAGTTCTTCTAGAATATCTTCATCATAGTGAAAATGCGGGAATGTAGGGGGTCCAGGGAAGTAACGTCGGTGACTTTCCCAGTGTGGTTGTATTCAGGTGGTGAATATGTAGAGGGGGTGGTGAAAATAGGTTGTGACGGTTTTCTCGACATGAACCAGATGTTGAGATACTCTGGGTTAAAAATTGTGTTCGGACGTAAGATTTTCGTGGGGAAATTAACTGAAGAATTGGGGGGATCTGAGGGAAAATCCTCATATAGGTTGTCCATGAACCATGGAGTAGTGGGAAGTTCCTCAAGATCAGGAGAGAGAATATGAACAATATCTGAAGAGGGAGTAGGGGGAATAACTTGTATCATAGGAAGTGAGGGGTTTGGAGGATTTTGAATAAGGGACATTTGGTGACGCCTGTATTCAATGATCGTAGGACACTGGAATGTGAAATGATTAATTAATTCACAAAGAGAGTAATGGAATCTCATCCATTTGTTGACTGAGGTTGTGACATAATGGATGTCATTGATGCGAGTGCTTGATGATGCAGATGTAGGGGGTTCTTGCTGAAAGATTTAGCCTATTGTCATTAGTGTCTGTCAAAATTGAGGTAGCACAAGGATCGAACTCCAATGGGCATGGAAAAGAAAAGGATAAGGAAGAGAACATAATGAAAATCCTTGAAGGATTGCAAAGAGAGGCCAAGGCTCACCGAGATGATAGTCGAAATCTCATGAAGGTCAGGGACCGGCAGGGTGCATTAAATTTAAAATTTTTGAAGAGTCTGGAAAGAATAGAGAAGAAACTTGAGAAAGGAAGAGGCTCAAGTATGATGGGGAGTTGTAGAACCCATGAAAGAAGAAGAAGGTCGAGGAGCGGTAGCCGACATCTTAGTTTCTCCCAGAGACATTCTGACAGTACGACACACAGTAGTTCAAGCCCATCCCCTACCAGAAAACAACGGAAATCTAGAAGTGGGGAATTAAAAGGAGAGATGAACAAGATTAAGCCTCCAACATTCAATGGAGAACATAAGAAGGAGGAAGATGCCGAGACCTCGTTTCTTGGCATGAAGAAATACTTTCAATTGTAGAATTATTCCGCCCATGCAGAAGGAAGAATTGTAATGTACCAACTGAAAGGAAAAGCGTCCATGTGGTGGGATCATTTTGTGCAAGTGCAGCACATCAACAAGAAAGAGGTCATGTGGAAGGATTTTAAGAGGTATTTCAAGAAGAAATACCTGACTAAAAGATACTATGATAGAAATATGAAGGAGTTCTTCGAACTCAAGCTAGGTAGCATGACCATTGATGAGTATGAACGAATTTTTCTGGAACTACTGAGGTATGTTCCATTCATCAAAGACGAGGCTGTCAAAATTTAGAGGTATCTGAGTGGACTGCCACCTTCCATTGGTGACAAGATTCAATATGATGATTCTAAGACCATGGAAGAAACCATAAGAAGGGAGAAATGCCTATACGAACAACAAAGAGAAAAGCCTACCTTTCGGAAGGCTTGGGATTACCAGAGGAGGTTTAAGAAAGAACAGAGGTAGAAGGGAAGCAAGCCTTCCTTTTTCAGAAACAGTCCTTGGGGACAGTCATCTTTTAAAGAGCCCAAGAAAGTTGAAGGGAGAAAACAGATGCCAAGGCCACCATCCATGGAGTGTTGGGGTTGTAAAGGGAATCATAGGTACAGAGACTGCCCCCACAGAAAAGACAAAGCAAGAACTTTCCATACTGTTCAGCAAGCTAAAACAGTGGAGGATATGGGTAGAAGAATGTCGAGGATCTACGCAGCCATGGACAATAAGCAAGCAGAATTTCAATCACACATGATTGAAGTGGAAGGTATGATAAAAAACCGACCACTTGTTATTTTGATTTATTCAAGGGCTAGCCATAGTTATGTAGATCCTAGAGTGGTGGAAAGTTTGCATCTAATGAAGAGAAAACATGAGAAGTCTTGGTTAGTGCAGTTAGCCACAGGGACCAAGAGGAAGGTCACTGAATTGGTTAAGTCTTGTTCGGTGGACATGAAAGGAATGAGCACTAAGGTTGAATTGAACATTCTGCCTTTAAGCTCATATGATTGCTTAATTGGGATGGACTGGTTGGACCAGCACCATGCCCTTATGGATTGTCATAAAAAGAGGTTCACATGCTTAAATGAAGAGGGAAATCAGGTAACAGTCCAAGGAATTCCCAGAGCCATGGCTGTGAGGGAAATCTCAGCCATGCAGGTGAAGAAATGTTACCGGAAAGGCTGTCAATTATTTGCAGCCTGGGTGGAAGAAGCATCCCAAGATGTAGGATCAAATCTGGAAGACTATGAAGTACTCAAGGAGTTCAAGGATGTATTTTAGGAGGTACCTGGACTACCTCCAAGGAGGGACATCGAATTTTCTATAAATTTGATGCATGGAATAGCTCCAGTATCGAAGGCTCCTTACAGAATGAACACACCAGAGCTGAAAGAGTTGCAACTGCAGCTCAAAGAGCTACTAAAGAAAGGCTACATTCATCCCAGCGTGTCACCATGGGGAGCCCCAGTCCTATTCGTGAAGAAGAAATATGGGACGTTGAGGTTGTGCATTGACTTTCGGTAGTTGAATAAAGTCATTGTCAAGAACAAATATCCTCTGCCAAGGATTGATGATCTTTTTGATCAGTTGAAGGATGCAAAAGTATTTTTGAAAATAGATCTTTGATCTGGATATCATCAAGTGAGGATAAAAAATGAAGACATCAGCAAGACCGCCTTCAGAACAAGGTATGGTCGTTATGAGTTTACAGTGGTGCCATTTGGATTTTCCAACGCGCCTGTTGTTTTTATGTGTTTAATGAATGGAGTGTTTAGAAATTATTTGGTTAAGTTTGTCATAGTCTTCTTAGATGATATCTTGGTGTATTCCAAGACAAAGGAAGAACATGAGAAACACTTGAGAATGGTACTGCAGGTGTTGAGAGAACACCGGTTGTATGCAAAACTGAGAAAGTGCTCATTTTACCAAAGGAAGATCCATTACTTGGGACATATTATATCTGAGGAAGGGATCGTTGTGGATCCTGAAAAGGTGCAGGCCATTCAAGAATGGCCAATGCCAATAAATGTGGCAGAAGTTAGATCTTTTATGGGTCTGGCAGGCTATTATAGGAGGTTCATAGTCGGATTCTCAAGGATAGCGCATGCTATCACTTCCTTGCAAAGGAAGATGAAGAAGTTCCAGTGGACTGATGAATGTGAGAGCAGCTTCCAGTGACTGAAGCAGCTACTCACTAGTGCTCCAATACTGAGGATTGCAGATCCAAACAAGGATTATGTAGTGTGCACAGATGCATGTAAGGAAGGGCTGGGAGGAGTTCTCAGCCAAGAAGGATTTGTAGTTTTCTATGAATCCCGGAAGTTGAAGGAACATGAGAAGAATTATTCCACTCATGATTTAGAGATGGCAACAATCATCCATGCCTTGAGGAAATGGAGACATTACCTCATGGGCAAGAAATTCGAATTAAGAACATACCACAATGGTCTGAAATATTTATTTGATCAGCCAACCTTAAATGTTAGGCAAATTAGATGGATGGAATTTCTGTGCGAATATGACTTTGATATCAAGCATATCAAAGGGAAAGAAAATAAGGTGGTTGATGCACTCAATAAAAAAGTGCACGAATTACATGCTACAGTCATTAGCATGTACATAACTAAGATTAAAGACAGAATTCTTGAAGCTGCAAATGTTGATTTGCAGTACAAAAGACTTGTAGCAAAGCTACAACAGCATGAGAAACCACAAACCAAGGAAATTTACACCTTGGGAACTGATGATTTACTTCTGCATAAGAACAGAGTATATGCACCCAATGTCCGAGAATTGAAGCTGGCAATTCTAAAAGAGATGCATAACGTGACTTATGCTAGACATCCTGGATATCAAAAGACTATGGAAGCAGTCAAAAGCCATTATTTTTGGCTGGGTTTGAAGAAAGAAATTGTTGAATACGTCGCCAGATGTATGGAGTGCCAAAAGGTTAAGGCTAAGCATAGACACCCAACAGGGTTTTTGCAGCCTTTACCTATTCTTGAGTGGAAATGGGACGTGGTAACAATGGATTTTATCACAGGATTGCCCAGAACAAGCAAGCAGCATGATTCAATCATGGTGGTGGCGGACAAGCTTACTAAAGCTGCCCATTTTATTCCACTGAAAACCACCCACAGAGCAGTAGATGTTGTTGATATCTTTTTAAAATAAGTTGCACACTTGCATGGAATTCCTAAAACAATTGTGTCTGATAGAGACCCGAAATTCACTTCAAATTTCTAGAAAGGACTGTTCAAAGGATTCGAAACGAATCTGAACTTTAGTACATCGTATCATCCTGAGTCTGATGGACAGACAGAGAGAGTAAATAGAGTAATAGAAGACATGTTGAGGATGTATGTGATGGATAAACCATCAAGGTGGGAAGACTACCTACATTTGGTAGAATTTTCCTACAATAATGGGTATCATACATCTCTGAAGATGAGCCCATTCGAAGCACTTTATGGAAGAAAGTGCAACACTCCACTGAGTTGGGATAATCCAACTGACAGGGTAGTAGTTGGACATGAACTACTCAAAGAGATGGAAGATCAAATGATAAAAATCAAACAGAATATGAAAGCGGCCCAGGACAGGCAGAAAAGTTACGCTGATAGTAATAGAACCCATAGAGAATTCAAATTGGGTGACCATGTTTTCCTGAAAGTGAAAACTAACAGGAGTTCCCTGAAATTGGGAAGTTGTGCCAAGTTGGCAGCAAGATTATATGGGCCATTCGAGATCCTGGAAAGGATTGGGCCAATTGCATACATGCTTGCATTACCTGCATCTATGACTGTACATAATGTGTTTCATGTTTCACTGCTTAAGAAATATGTACCTGATGCTAATCATGTTATCAATTGGACTATGATTCAGGTGGAACCAGAAGGTGTCCTGCAAGTACATCTTGTATGCATATTGGACAGGAAAAGAAAACACCTCTGGAATTTGAGATATAGAGCTTGTAAAGGTCCAGTGGACCTGGTATGGTCCTGAGGAAGCGACATGGGAGCATGCATATGTTATGCGGGCAGAGTACCCGCACCTTTTTGAAAATTTTGAAGAACTTTCATATGCGATGTAAAGTTGCACTGAGGACAGTGAAAAAATAAGGGGAGGGGGATTGTAGTGTCCCCAAGGCTGAGCCTCGTTACAGATCATGATATATGCAATGAATTGTAAATGTACTCTATAGGCTGGTGAGCCAAGTTTTGTATAAGCTAGAAGGATTATATGGTTGTTAGGCCAGGAAGCCTAAGTGTTTGAGGGCCAGGAGCCTGCTGTTCTACTTGTATGTATGCAGAATAATCAATAAAATATAAATACCGCCAGGTGCAGACCGACCACGATGAATGAGTGAAGGGGGACTGAGCATCCACAGAGTGACCAAGGGATTAGGGGTTGGAAGGTGGGAAAAGGGGCTGAGTGTTGAGCCTAGGGGCTAAGCCTAGGGGCTTAGGCCTGGAATATTATTTTAATATTATTTCCTAAAAAATCCATGTGCATATTATTTTATCCTAAGTTCCTATCAAAAAGGAAAGGCATGTACAAGGAGGCATGCGGATGGAATGCATGCATTTCCTAGGGTGACAAATGTCCACCCTGACGCATGCAAATAAAATGGAAAGGAACAACCATGGGGGGGGATCTCTCGCATTCCATTCGACCCGACTGCCCGGAGCAGGGGCCGTAGGAGCTAGTCTGTAGGAGACCTCGTGTATGTCTGTTACAGAGAAGAAGCCAGTGTTGGGTGCTGAAGAATGCACGTTTACCCTTGTTCAGAGTCGTGGAGTCTATTTTTGAGAGAAAACCAGTGTGTGAATTCCATGAACGAAATGTCCATGTCAATTTCAGGGAAGAGTCTTTGTTTTCCCAGGAAAAGTTGAGCGAGCTTGTGTGTGGAGCCATATTCTGAAATCTTGACCGAGAGAACATCCTGTGACTGATGAAATGGTTCTTGAGAAGCCTGTGTCCATTTTCCCTGTGTTTGTTGTGGCGCGTATTTCTGGACTACGTGAGGCTTGTTGGCCTGTGAGCGACTCCCTCCAGGTGAGAGAGTGCGCAGAGGAAGGAGAGAGCTCTTGGAAGGAACCCTGTAGCTACCACAGAACCTGGAGACTTTCAATCCGGTCTGTTCCTGTAACCCAAGGTAAGGGAGACTGGAAGCTGAAGGACTATCCAGGTGACAAAGAAGGTGCACTCTCCTGGGGTGGAACAGGCATGTGGGGAATGAGGGTCTGTGGCCAGTGAGCGTGGGAGATTCCTGGGAGAGAATTCTTCCTGATGGTTGTGTGTGACTGAATTTCCTGTAACCTCAGCCTAAGTCTGGATTCCTTTCCCTGGGGTGGAGCTCAGTCCCAGCTCGGGGGTGACCCACTATTGAGTTGAGGAGCAGTGCGGTCTATGGCTGGGAGGTTCGTGGAAGGCCTGCATTTGGTTGGTGGATTTCTCCACTGTCACAAGATAAGTGTTTAATTATATTTTTACCACATTTTATCATGACTGTACTAGATCTGTTATCATGTTTTCCACTGTGTAAATGAATTACTATTTAAATCTATGGATTGTCTAATTATAACAGTAACTATATGTTTATTCCGAGAATTAAAATGTATCTCTTTGTTGTTACGCATGTGGTTATACAATTCTGTATGTTTTATGTAAAATTCCATGTACATATTGGTTAGCGATAGGTTTGAAAGCCTCAGTAGTGAAAAGTGACACTACATAAGGGGTTTTCTTCCTTGGGAGAGCGATCCCTCTTTATTATATATGCGTTTATGCACACATGCAGATTCTTTGAGGGTTCGTGGATGTGAACTCCGAGAGGGAGGTGGGTATAAATTGCGAGAATGATAGGGTGAATAACCACCAATAGACATGACCTAACTCCAAGGACCCCACTACGGAAAGGGAGGGCAAGATAAGATGGCTCTTGAGATGGTAGGAAATTCAAGCCCGATGGCAAAGAACGAAGGGTACAATCTTCCTTCGTACGACAAAACCACGTCATATTCATCCAGTAAATCAACATGAACACCCACCCACACGATCACTCTGAAGACAAACCCCAATCAATCATATTTGGATAGGATTTGATAAGCAATTTGAATAGCTACTGCAACAAGGCAGTCAAAACAAGGCAGTCAAAACACGGGCAGGAACAAGGCAGTCAAAACACGGAATGACAGCCCCAGTGAATCAAGCTTTATATTATACATGTGTCTTTTCAGAATGTAGATTCTATCTTTCATCTGGAATTGAGGTTGAAAGAAGTGTTATTTTCTAAACAAACAATGGATTTAGTGAGCAAAAACAACGTATCAGCGTGACAAGCCAGAGGGGATAATTCGTTTGTATAGTGGGTGCTTCCCAGCTTAGGGTTTGTTTTTATTACTTATAGTGCAATAGTGTAGTTTCTTTGATCGTCACGCCACGTTGATGTGTTCTTTACGATTCCTCCCCGTTGTGAAATATTGTTTCTTGTTTAAAGAAGTATTCACTTAAGCAACCAACATGAAGTAGGTGTGTTTTTACAGACATCAACGTGTATTAAGAGTGAAGCATTCAGCTATTGCCTCATTCTTGAACATGGAAAACTAATTTTGAATTGAATTTAAAAACCATCTAGATAGTAGTAGGGGAGCCTGGTCAGCCCCATATGGACTCGACTGTAGGATCAACATGATAATGGGGATATACACCTAAATGCTTTCCAACTTCTTCCTTTCAAGAGAGAACTCAACTACATTTTGACATAGTTAAGCAGTTACAAGAGATATTCAAGCAGAACCCTCTAGATGTTTTAACATTAAGTATACAGAAAACCTTAGACATTGAGAGTGGACTATCATTTTGGAAGAGGATAGCTAAAAATTCCTGGGAAAATGTGCAAAAGGAATGGGATGACAGTTTCAATATATGGACTCATGTTGAAGAATTAATTTCAAAGTGAAAACTACCATCATTAGGTCCTCCAAGAAATTTCCATCTAATTTTTCTCTAGCCGAAAATTGGGATTCGAACTAGATGAGTCCCATTCCTATCTCCAGGTGGACTGAATCAGATTTTTCTCCCATTCAGTTACCCATTGATCCATGTTAGTAATAGGGATACTGCGCTAGGATTTAGCCAATGTGCGATCACACAGTTATATATGTGCATATGGTAAAACAAACGTATACATCCTTTTACTTCTACATCTTTTCCATTGGACTTCACTGTCAAACTTTGCCAGTGGTTGAGAGTGGGTAGGTAAGAGTAGGCAGGTGGGAAAGAGCATGCAGGTAGGTGGTAAGTTAGTAAGTAAGTCATTCAGTAAATCAGTAAGTGTGTTGGAATATATAATTTCTACTTATCTAATATGATGTATTAAGAAGTAGAGTCAATCTCTACGTGAGTTGTGTGATCTTATTATTAGGAGTTTGTTAGGGAGTTGGATTTATGAGATCCTAGATTTGTGTTTATGGTTGAGATATTTGCTCAACCTCTCATCCTATATTTGGAATAAGTTAGGTCTCATAACAATCATGTGTACTCTATATATTAGAGACACAATGTAATGTATATGATAGATTGATTAATAGAGTTTAGTTTTGTGTGTTCAGTAATGTCTACTCTCTCATTTTAACATGGTATCAGAGCCTTAAGGCTAGGTGTGACTCCCTCAGGGGAGTGCCCAGGATCATGTGAAGAGTAGAGAAATAATCTGATTTCTGATTGAAGATTTTTTGAGCTATTGTGTGTATTGATTTGTTGATCAAGGGACAGATTGCAACATCAAATTGTTGCTACTAGTTGTTGAGTTTCTACCAGGAAGTAGTGTTGTGTTATAATGTCTCTCTCATTTGTTTGTTGCATTAAGGAAAAGAGCGGAGTGGGTTGAGTCAGTGGTGTTGTTGAAGTAAGGGATCTTACAGACTTGTACAGATCTATATATGTACCTACACGCTTCAGGCGGTGCGATCTTACCTTTCTCTTTTTTGCATAGCGATTCATCATATGCATTGATCCATTACATTGATCGATCTATTGAAGGTAATGCTCCTTAAATATATCAGGTGCCCAGTGAAGATGAAGCCATTGTACTATGTAAATATAGAGTATGTTGTTCAACAGATAGAGATTGAACGATTGTTTGGCAGATATGGAAGAGTCTATAGGGTTGATATGAAATCAGGTTATTCTTTCAACTACATGAAAGATGAGCGTGATCCAGAGGATACAATCTGAGGGCTTGAAAATACAGATTTTGGTAGGCAGAGATGTCGACTAACTGTAGAGTGGACGAAGCATGCTGACCAAGGTTTTTGACGATTTGAAGATGGCAAGAGGTCTGATGCAGGTTTGTTCATCTGGTCGCCGGATCGAATCACATGTCGAGCGTCACAGGCATTTAATCTGCATCCACCCCTTTTCATTTTTTTTTAATTGAAGATTAGAATAGGAGGCTCTTGAATCGGTCGGAGCGACCCAGTGTGCAGGTCGCACATGTCGTTCACAAGAAGAGGTCCAATGCAGCTGATGTATATTTATCTGTGGGAATCAGGATTCGACGTTTTTCGAGCTTCCTCGAAAATCTCGGGTCGGTTTCCATCGGGTTCCATTGACTTGGAGTTTTAGCGCAGCATTAGATGATGAATATATTGGCCAGGTTAAGGAGAATTCTCTAGCCTTTTCAATTCATAATGCGGGTTCCGCAGTAGTATTCTATGGGAGATGGGAGATGGGGAGTTCGATTTTCCATTGAAATGGACAAAGGTTTTCTCAGGGAAATATGTTCAGAAACTGGTATCGTTGATATGGAAGTTGTTTACACTTTTGCTACTTGGTGTTAGTGGAATATTCATGTGCTTTCTTGGTTTTGATTAGAGGATTTCTGTTGGGAAATCAAGATAGGTCTTTTCTTTGGAGAACAAGAAAAAGAAAAAGACAAATCACACAAAATTCCAACAACCAAATACTCATAGTTTTGTTGTCCATGATATTGCATAGGACTCATTTTTTTTTGAGTTTTGGAGAGGAGTTGCAATTGCTGAGTAAAGGAGCCGTAAAGTGAGAGGTTGCTATTGTTGGAGTTTGTTGTTGTTTGCGCCATTACATGGAGGTGTTATAGCGAAAATAAGTGAGGTGTACATGCCCATTCTGTCAGACTCACACATCCTCCAAATTAAGTCGCAAAAGTAAGAAAGTGAGATTGAGTTGTGCTTATATTTCTTGTTTGAATGTGTGATGATAGTTATTCAAGTTGTGTGCATGGTTGTGTATCTTGTTCAAGAATGATGATGAGATGTAAATGGACATATGTAATGGGCTTCTAATATTGGGCATATGATTGGTAAGAGTATTGTTGATATTTTATGTACCTGATTGAATTGTTGTAGGGGGTGCATGATCGGTTGTACTCAACACCCCAGGTTATGGTCCAAATTGTAATGCTTAGCCATGGGCAAGATAATTTCCCCAGGTTTGTTATAAGCCCTGTTAGTAAAGAATAAATAGGCATACATGTTGTAGCGCAAAAGCGCATGTGATCATAGGATGTGATACTCTCTCATAGGCAGAGAGGTTGTTGTATCAAGTTGTGGAATTAACCACTAGGGTAGGTATGAGGGTGGCAGATGTACTCGTATGCTAGCTTGATGTTGAATCAGAGAATTTGAGTCTTCGATTAAGGAGGGAATGTTAGATGGAATAATCTCAGAGTATAAGGGACCAAGTTATGTTTAAGGGAGAGTTTAACATTGATGAACCATGTAGATGAAAATCATTCCTAGAGAACTGGCAAGTACAGTGGATGGTACCCATGTATCTTGGTAGATGGATTGTTTTTTATATGGACCTCAATAATCAAATGCAGGTACAGGTTGAAGCACAAGAAAGTTAAAAATATTAAAGCTCGGACAATGATGAAGATATGACCACATAGATATTTAGATAAGTAGTCATTAAGGGAGAGTGTTGGAATATATAATTTCTACTTATCTAATATGATGTATTAAGAAGTAGAGTCAATCTCTACGTGAGTTGTGTGATCTTATTATTAGGAGTTTGTTAGGGAGTTGGATTTATGAGATCCTAGATTTGTGTTTATGGTTGAGATATTTTCTCAACCTCTCATCCTATATTTGGAATAAGTTAGATCTCATAACAATCATGTGTACTCTATATATTAGAGACACAATGTAATGTATATGATAGATTGATTAATAGAGTTTAGTTTTGTGTGTTTAGTAATGTCTACTCTCTCATTTTAACAAAGTGCCCTTGAGAATATGGATGGGAGGCATTAAATCTAGAGAAATAGGCTTTCAAGAGGCTTTGAATCAACAGATGGAAAATTAAAGAGAAGGAGAAATGATCGCTCCCTAACATATTAATCCTAGTCCAAGTCTTTCTGCCAGTCTGAGACGTATTATCACTATACTACTGCTTGTAAAACGTAGGTTAACGACGATGATCCATATACATATTTTCACCATTGTGAAAAGTACCCTACCCATTGTGACCCTTAGGAACCTTCTAGTACTTCACCTGCTTTTGAACCTTATGAGTCGCAAAACCCCCCATATGATCCAAATACACCTTACCCATCATCTTCTTTTGAGACTACAGAGACCTCTTACTTTCCCAATTAGCTGTTTAATGAGATTTCAGATACTGATGATGCTTTGAAGCCACCTTACCCATATGATTTTGAGCCCTTTGAGCCTTCATTACCTATTTATAATCTCTTCACCTATGCCTCTGATACCACTTATAAGCATTCAAATCATTATTCTACTTAGCAGCCTTTTCATGAGCCTTTCAATTCCGATACTACTTATGATTTACCTACCAAGAGTCCTTCCGGTATCCCTTTAGAGACCCTTTCATTTGTTACGCTATTTAGTGAGCCTAAGAGCCCTGCTACTTAGCCTTTCAAACCTTCTTCAACTCATCAACTTGTACCTTATTGACCTGTGGATCATTATTCTAATTCGCGTAACTAGAGGTAGTTTGAGTCTCAGCCTAACAAGAGTTATGAATCACCTTCAAACTCGTTAGATTACTTAAATCGTACCTGAAAAGAGTTCTTATTCATCTAAGAATCCTGAAAAGAGTTTTGAATTGCTTAACAAGGTGACTGACGCAGTCTAGTCTCTGAGGTGCTGAGTCACCTTCGAGTACTTGTTTTTCACCTAACGATTCAACACTTTCTCAGTGGAACTATATATATAGTTTGATCAGTAGTTGATGAGTTGTAGTAGGTGTACTACTTTAGAAACTAAACCTTCAACTTATTATACATAAAACTAGTCTTCTGAGAGTTAACCTTACGATGACGATTAGACCCCTAGAACGACTATCCTTGGTTTGTAAACATCACAACCTGGAGACTGCTTCCTATATGATTTGATAGCCGGTGTAGTTTAGTAGTCTCTTCTCCACCTCAGCGTATCGACCCCGCGTATCGCCAGTGAGTAGTCAACGTGGTCTACCCCGAGAGCCATACATTTTTCATTGTGCCAGATACTCCATTGATTTGAGTTTTAACGTAGCTACAGGCTGAATAGTCAGTGTGGGTTTCCATCCGTGGTGTATCATATGTAACACCACAACCCTGGGTTTTTTTAGTTGATTTCAAAGGTTGACGTGTATAGCCGGTGTATATTTATGTTTGTGATAGGCCCGCTAGAGACTGGTGATGGGTAGTTTCTATCAACACTAGTGCATCTGGGTAGTCGGATAGACCGGTGATTGTTACTTGAGTCATAGCTACCCCACTAGAGTAGCCAATGTAGGTAGTGTAGTAGCCCGCTAGCAAATACACTGGATGGATGTCTGTGTTTAAGTGTCGTATACGACTACTGATATCCATACTATCACACCACGCGTATTGCCCATATTTGGGTGGTTGAGGAATCAAGATTTTAAGGAGCTAAAAGCATTGCCTATCATTGTACTTTTGGGGGTCTGGTTATCTAAGAATGCTTGTATTTTCGAAGATAGGTTTATCTTACCTTTGCAATCTGATTCCCAAAGTTTCAATATTTTCAAAATTTTCCCTCAGTTGCAGGCAGAAGAAGCTCCCAATCAGTTGGTTGAGGAGGTTATAGAAACAAAAGGTGCTTGGCTCTACTTTGATGGGGTAGCACAAGGAGCTGTGGATAAGTGGAGTTGGAGGCATTGTTTTCATTTCTAATTCTCATGTGGTGAAATTAAAGGCAGGGTTGGGTCGAGGCTCTAACAAATTTGCAAAGTTGATGGTGTTAAAACTATCCTTAATCTTAGCAGTTGAAAGGGGGGTATCTTGTTTGCAAGTTTTTGGAGACTCACTTCTAGTGAGAAATTGGATGAATGGAAGAAATCAACTGAAAAATTTCTTACTTCAGCCTGTTCTAGATGAGTTGCTTGCTATAAAATCGTCATTGATTTAGGTAACTTTTAAACACATATAGAGAGAGAGGAACAGGTTGGTAGATGATCTCTCAAAAGATGGATTTTGATTGGCTCCTGGTCATTGGCTGGTTTCTTAATTTAGAGATGACCGTTGAATTTGAGCATGCTTCGTGTTTCTAATTATCATTACCATACATTAGACTTTCTTTCTTATCTTACTGGAAGATGAAAACCTTTCATCCTCTCGAATACTGCCATAGGGAGCTTTTCCCCTTTAAGAAAGAGTCTCATACACCACCAGGCCCCCCTTTTGTGCCTGCCAAAGTTGTCCCCAAGCCACTCGAGCACAACGAGTTTCTCTAGTCCCAATTCTTTCGACATATACGCCTTTGAAAAGCCCCAAGTCTACACATAGAGATCTAATAGTTTCAACCCCCCTTGTACTGTCGGGAAGTTGGTAGTTTTTTCTTCTTCGCTATGGATAAGTTTCATAGCCTTGACCAGACTTCTCTTTTGGTTAAATACCCAAGCCCTTGCACAAATTTCTACGAGAGATATTTCCCTTAAAAAGACTAATTTCCCCACAGAAAACAATGTCAAACTACCCCTAGTCTAGTCATACCAACAACCAAATCAGCATAGACAACGTTAAACCCTCTTCGAGGGGAGACCCAGAGATTTGACTTCTTCAAGGATTCCTTAGAATGAATTGGCTTGGGTAATTAGCTTGTAGGTTAGGTAACTTGCTTGTAGGTATAGGTAATTGGCTTATAATCAATGAACTATACCCAAAAGCAGCAATAGCAAAGACAGGAGCAGGAGCATAGGCTAGGGTAGAGGCAATAGCAGAGACAATAAAGGCAACATGAGAGAGAGAGAGAGAGAGATGTTTCGTGAAGAACCATAGAGGATAGAAAGCGTTCACTGGATGTTTAACCCTACCATAATGTAACGAGATCATAATTAATGGATAAGGGATATTTTCTTCATTATATCTGTGATTATGTGCTAATGTGTTATGATCGTTATAAAGATGTGTTCTGCGAAAAGCAATAGTAAATATGCCTTACGAGATAAATAAGGCAGGATAGATATGGTATAGCTATATGCAAGAGAGATCCCTTACGATACTACCAGGTATTAGTGGATAGATTCCCCTTGTGATGAATCTGACCGATAGGGAGGTATTCATGTTTCATTGAATCAGTCCAAGTATAAATGACTAGCTTCGCTTGACCTTGATGGGATTATGTTTCACCGTACCTATTTCTTTTATGGTGGGAAAAGGTTTACCTGGATCTTGATCTATCGATGTTGGGATCAATATTTCACCTGTACCTACTTATAGTGTTTTATAAGCTTGACCATTATATAGTTTCACGAGGTACAAGACCTATTCAATTATTTCGGATACCTCCCATTGGTTGTATCTATTGGTTGGTTGTGTAGATGGTAGTGATGTATAGATGCTTGGTAGGCTATTTATCTTATTGAGTGTGAGTATGTTTCCGATTAGCCCATTTGTCTGGTCCAACATCCGGTTTAGACCATGTTGTGAATTAGCTAGTGATGTTTTTGTTTTGTTAAAAGGTTTCACCTTATTATTCTATTGCTTGACCGCTTTAACCGGCCCAATTGCTTGGTAATATTAGCGGCCTATAGATCTAGCTAGCGATATAAGACCATCCACTAGATCTATCTCTTGATGACCACTTTATAGTTCTGATTCATTCTAATTGTTGGAGCGGTATGGTTCAGTAACAGGATGAAGAATACTATTGATTGGTAGGCTAACCAGTGCAAAAGCAATCACTCGAAGAAGCACGAGGTATACTGTTTTAAAGAGCCTATTCTATTGTATGTTTCAGGTGGACCACTTTGCTTGGGCAACATATTGTTTCACAAGGTGGGATAAATATTTCCTGTGCGATATTTTCTTGTTACTATTAACTATGCATGCCACTAGGTACAATCCACGAGGTACAAAGCAAGATCCTCTGGTTCAATAAATCCTATCTAGTACCTGCTCTTGGTGGGCCCCATTTCATTGTCCACACCTATTTTCTTGGCTGCATCACTTTGTTCGTGTAGGCCTAAATATTACTATTGTGTAGTCACACCAAGTCTGGCTCCTTCACTTTGTTTAGTCACAATCCTTTTTTTTCTATCTTTTCCTTTCTATGTCGCTTTGACCGCGTAGCTTCCGACCTCAAGTAATTCCCTCACTATTGTGTGTTCACTTTACTAGTTCTCTTTCCCTGTTTTGTTGTTTGATAACAAAATCTCTATTCCACTCCTAGCTTGTGGCTTCTGGCCTCAAGTAATCTTTTCCATTTATTTGTTGGGTCACAAGACCAACTTGCTTGTCTATATTCTCTTCTTCCTCAACTAGCCCGAGGTGTGGTTCATGGCTTATCAGGACAATAACTATCCTGAGATGAGGTCAGGTTTACGGCTTATCATCCCACGAACCATCTCTCGAGGTTAGGCACTTCGTATCTTGGGTAGTTCTGAAGTCATTCTCATTCTCAGTAGCTACCTTTCCCTTTGGCCTTCCTTATCCTTTTCCGGTCTATTCTGTGTACGGCTTTGCAGCTTTGCGAAAGGTTCCAACCTCATATCTTATATAACGAGTTTAAGGTATTACCTTCCTGGTTATTACTCGGTGCTAACCTACCCCTAGGTAAGCATCAGAGGAAATCTTGACTCAATTTCAGCCTAATGATCCAGGGTGGCATAGACCCATTACTATTAGAGGGCGAGGGCCATTGAAAATATGTATGTTCTCTCTCTGAACATTTTTGAGATATTTATTTGTGCCCCAACCAACACTCTATCTCTGCCCAAAATGATAGTGTGATCCCATCTCCTGTTCTTTTCAAATTCCACCCAGCTTCACAGAAAAGGGAAATATGCTCCTACGAAGTATTTTAGCCCTACTAACCTTGTTATAGGATAAATCAGTATATGCGAACACTAAAAAATCTCCCTAGATCCACCTGGATCTAGAACAAAACAGGACAGGACATGACTCTTTTCCTAAGTTGCAATCATCAAATCTACTACCAAGAAGGAATGAGTGACGTACCTTTATATCACTTCCTTAGGTATTTGTTGTTCCTAATTTGCTCTGGGGATTTTGTGAGATCAGGTCCAAGACAAAACAAACCAACCAAAGTGAAGATAACAAAGTATATTCAATGACAACCTATGCATATGATCAAGGAGTTATGCGATAAAATAAGAGTGATTTTATGGGAAAGGGACATGCCACTGTATTGTATTAAATGAAAGTAGAAGATACAACCGGATCGCCTTGATGAAGCAAGCTTCCTTTCAGTGGTCCTTGGTTCCAACACACACACTTGCTCTATACTTGCATGAAGAAGATCCAGTATGTCTTGATGGACAAATGGAGGCCTCAAGCTTCAATTCAAACAGGGTTCCTCACACAATTATTTCATCAATTCTCCATTCAATCTTTCTTATCATCTTCCTTGAGAAACCTTCCAATATATAGGAGAAGGAGAGATGGTTAAAGGGATAAGATGATCCCACTAAATTTGAGAAGTCAGTAGGATTCCAACCATGCGAATGCCAACTCATTTTCTAGAAGATCCTCTTCTAGAACCTTCGTAACTTTCTCTTCCTTTTAAGCTTTGAATCAGGTTCACGCCCTACCTATAGAGCAGATTGCGAACATCTCACACTCCAAGTATAAGGTTTCCTGTGAGAATTAGGGTTTCTCGCACCCTACAACACATGTGGCATGCGAGCTCATCTTAAAAATATGTTTTATGGAAGAAGACAACAATCACTTTTCTCAGGCAAAAGGTCCTTATGAGAGCCTAAACACATAACTGTAGAGACATCACCAGAGTGACCAAAATAATGTGTAACAAACCTAGGATGTCTAAAGTATGAATCCCTAGATCCAATGCCATGTAGATATCGAGTATGAGTGTCTCATACTTCATTATATTTTGAATGCAAGAAACTTGAGACATAATATGACATAATAAATATAACCATTAGGAGAGTGGATAATGACACTAGCTCTTGCACTTCCCTTCTTCTTATCCCCATCAAAGTGAAGAGTCCAAGCAAAAGGGTCTTGTAGCATGCTAGTTTTTATAATATCTTCATTAGGTAATGAGTTATCAATGGGAGTAATTGAAAGGGTATCACACATATAATTGCCTTATCGAGCTTTTTGATCTAGAGATAAGTCTTTATTTCCCACTTTGGCGAGTAGTGAATGGATCTCCCTAACGATCGTAAGTAAGTGACAGATGAGTGACTTACCTCTCCCTAATGGTCGAATATTAAATGGCTTTCCCTAAAGGCAATTTTGAGGTAAACAAATAGGGGAACGGACTACGGGATCATCCAGGAAAGCCCTCCAGGAGGGAGGTTTTATCTTATTATCCCTCTTCCTTGGAGAGATAATTATTTTATTGATCAGGTTATGCATGATAAGGAGTTATAAGTCTTGCCAACGTGATTAATTTTAGAGTGCACCTACCTCATGAATGGTGTGGGATGGGAAAGATTCATTTACGGGACCCAGGAGAGAAACTAGGATGGATGCTTGCCAACACAGTCATTCATTCATTGCCTACCATCAATACTATTTCCTACCCTTAGCAGAAACATCGCCTTAACACTTTTATAGATATTGAATGCTTCAATTTTGTGGTTTTTTTCTATGTCGGAGATGTTGGAGAATCAATCGAAGAAGTTTCGTCAAATCGAAGAAAGTGTGAAGCGCTTTCCTGAGGTAGGAGGGCACATGATAATTTCTCTTTATTAAGTAAGGGCAATGGTGATACCCGATATTTCATGTTCTGAATCCTGCTCATAAGAGTGCATTCTCAATCGAGTTATAGGTCCATAGTACCACCAGTTTCCTTCATTGAGAGAGTTTTATTAATGGAAGGGCACAAGGAATTTTTCCATGAAATTGATATGGCCAGCGTAGAAACATTCGCATAAAGAACCCTGACCACCATGAACGATGAAATGAGTCGAGCGCCGTATCTTTCCCAGTCAGTAAGCCTACTATTTATTGCTCAAGGTTATCAGGGAGAACGTATCCAAGGAGAAAGGTCATATATGGACTTAAAATGAAAAACTTTAGAAGTAAATGTTTGCATCTGCATGGACCTCCTTGTTAGCGACATTTCTTGTCTTGGGCCTAAGAGCATCCAGGTCTGTAGGTTGCATGAAGAATGCCCAAGCGTAGCATGTAAGGCCCCATTTTAGGCTGAAAATCAAGTAAGCTGGAAAAATTAGGTTGTCAACGGCCTAGATTCATCCATAGGAGCAGATCGACGGTCGGCGGGAAATCGCGGTTAGAGGAGTTGCGTCGGGATTAACGCGATGAGTAGCATCTATATACATTCATGAAGAATCTCGTTCATCCATCCAAAAGGACATGTGGTGTGTGATCATGTCATGTTGGCATTCGAGGATTCGAGGGGTAAGAGCTCCTCGTCATTTTACGTCTCAAAACCCCGAACCCCGAAATTTCGATAAGCGCCTTTAAAGCTAAACCCATGGTCCTAGCACCTGGTCACGTCAAGCGAGCCTGATAATGGAGGAAACCCTATTCTAACATAAAATGTCATCTTGACCGTTCCTCTGGAGGACACGCAGCATACATCCGTGCTTTCATAGTTTGGTCAATTGGGATTTTGAGAAGCGTTGCATCGTGAAGCCCTGGTGCCAGAAATCCCAAAAGAATCGGGACCGTCCATCTGAAGGACACATGGCACAAGATTTGAGCCACAGGTGGGGCCTTTCAGGATTTTCATAGTGAAAGCATTGAAGTTATCTCATTCATCCATCCATCGATGAAACTCGGGTGCATTGGACTTAAAGGGGGCATGGATCTGGGCGGCCAGGATCTGCGCGCTCAGATCAACGACACACATTGGATTCTGGAACCCCCCCACCTTTATACTTTTAAGTGGAGGGGGGGGATATGGAATCGAGGGTGCACCTCTCTGACAGCTACGATCAGAGTACCTGGATCAATGACACATAGGAAATCCCACCCTTCTCAGACGCTCTGCTTTTAATCAATGTGGGGCCTTCCCCGCCATGTCACCTACCGAGTTGTCGCTCCCCTGCAACCTATCTTCCACTTCAATTTATAGCATGGTCCTTCTATAGTCCATCATCCTCCTTCCAGCTGCCATGTGTCCTCCTCTCTCCACATCACCTATCCACGCATCCTCGTGTCACACCTTTCCCTTTTTCTCATTTTCGCCTGACACCCCATGCCAAGTGTTCTTCATCTCCCAACTCACCTCTCCTCCTCCTTTAGTCCTGCCGCCTTATGACTTCCACGTCATCTCCCTACGACATTGTGCCTCATCATAAAAGCATTTCATCCCTCCCCCTCTAGCTATGTATGGTTTTCCCTATCCCTAATCCACTTAAGCCCCGCACTCCGTGTCTCCTCTACCCATCCACCACTCCCATTACGCGCCTCAGCCTTCACACTAGCCTCCACGTCTATTCATCAGGTCGTTTAGCTAATTCAGATGGAAACATGAGGGGCCCTCCATGTCCCAAAGGTGTCGAGTTGGCCGGGTCATTCTCAATCCCAAGGAAGCAGTTATTAAGGTAGTTGGTGGTGGTTAGCTATCATCTCCACCATAAAGGGAAAGTCCAGCGACAAATTAAAAGCACGTCGATTCACCCACGGGACTGTCAGGATTTTGATTGCATCTACCATAGGTGCATGATCATTTAGAGACTACAGGTGTATATTGTTAGAATCCATGCAGACGCAAGTTTTTAATGCAACGTCTAGATTTTGTTGCTATTGTTGTTTCGAGTATATGTAGGCGTTTTCGCCATTTTTGTAGGTATCAATGGTAGAGAAAATCTCCCAACTGTAAAGTTTTAGAAACACTCTTGTTCTCTAGTTATGCATCTGTATGCAAGATTTCTTGTTTTATGACAGACAGTCTTTCTTACTCCATCTAATTTTCATCTTATACTGAGAGAGTTCGTGAATGATTGATTCGTTCGAATTATTGCAATCATGTTGTGATAAAGGATTATTGTTGCATTGTTGTATTCTCCGGTGTTTTGTGTTTGAATGTAAGAAGATCTTTCATTTAGATGCCTTCTCCTACAGTCTGTTAGAAGCCTGATGTTTATAACAAACCCTTGCACTCCTCTTATACAAGTCTTCCCCCTACTCACCCTTATTACAACTTACTGTTTGGAGTTTATATAAGACCTCACTTGCCCATGCATGCCTAGCCTGGTTTAAGAGTTGGAATAATATTGTTTTGAGTTAACTTCCATTTGATCACCCTTTTCATAAACAAATCATGACATAAACTTATGGGCATCGGGCTCTTCTCCTGCAAGCAATCCAGGAGTGACTTCCGTCGCCAACATTTATGGTGTCTTTGCCGAGGACAAAGTTGAAAATCTTCTCTGGGATTGAACGACATTGAGCTTTTGATTCTGAAGGTGCTTCAGGCATCAGAGCCCTTGAAGATTGCTATTCTGCACCTGGCGACTCCATTGTGACAACTCCACTGTGGCGAACCTGCCATGTCAATTGTGGATTTCAGAGGTAGACACACGCAGTCCCATCCATATATGCCTATAGCTACACCTGAAACTGATCAGGAGGTGGTCCTTGGAAAAGGAAAGGCCTCTGAAGGAGAAGCTATCACCGCTAAACCAGGTAATCCGCCATCTCCTTCTGTAAGAACTCCATTTTCTCCTCCTCAGTTTCCTAGAAGACCACTTTCTGAAGTTTCCCGTTTCCTGAATTTCGGGAGTGTTCCTGTTGAGGTTTCCCCCCCTGGTCTGGGATTAGAGGGAGAAATCCTTGTCACTCTCATTTCTCCTGAATCTATACCTTGGCGTAGACCCAGGACCACAGAATATTTCCCCAGTCCTGGATTTATTGCTCCTCCTCTTGTTACTATTGCTACTTCTGCATGAACGGAAATATCATCCGACTTAAGCTCACTAGCCTTCTCCCTAAATCCCCTATTGTTTCCCACTCCCCTTAGAATCTCATCCACAGTATCCCCTTTTCGAGCTCCTTCTCCTCCGAGTTCTCCTCCACACAATATCCCTATGGCAGGAGAAAATCCCCCTATGACCAGAATGGAGGCCATTATAGCCGCTAGGTATGCTCCCCTCGTGCTACCGCAACCTCTCAACGCCCTCCCAGTAGATGGTTACCTCAAGAAGCTTCCCAAGTTTATAGGTGAGGGGAACATAATTGCAAAAGAACACCTAGAAGCCTTTTATCGTTTCACAGATGATAATGTCATCATGCATGCAGATGTATGGATGAGGATTTTTGTCCATAGCCTTCAAGACGAGGCTAGAAAATGGTTCAAGGCCCTGCCTCCTGGATCTATTGATGGGATCGAAGCTTTAGATAATTCCTTTTTGAGACAGTGGGTAGATAAAAAAGACTTCATGTATTACATGACAGATTTTGGGTCTTTGAAGAGAAAGGAAGGAGAGTTTGTCTCCGACTTCTCCAAGATATTTAATAAAATGTACAACAAAATCCCTGCTAAGATAAAACCCTCCGAAGCTTCTGCAAATATCACTTATGCTAGCACCTTTGATCCCGATTTCTACCTCCTGTTGAGGGAAAGAAGAGCCACTACTCTGGCCCATATGCAAGATGCAGTCGTGGAGGTAGAATCTAATATATTGGCTGTTGACCGACCCAGGAACACTGCTGGTAGAAACATATCCAGGCAGAGGCCTGAAGCTTCCTCATCTAGCTCCTCTCCCCTTCCCCTTCAGATAGATGAGACAGCTAGAATACTAAAGTCACTTTCTACTAGAATGGAAAGGTGGGAGTTATAAGGTAAGCCCATGTATAGAAATCCACAGAATGATGATGGTAGAGGTTTCAGGAGACCTGATAACAATGGACCACAGGCCTTCCCAATGGAACAAAGGGAAAAAGACAAATAAGATGAAAGGATTCAAACCCCTATCCAAAATAACTTGGTTACTCATGAGGGAGGGGAGGAGATAGACGAGTTCGACCCAGAAATTAATTGTGTTGAAGAAGCTCCTCCTTTTCCCCATTTGACTCAGTTTGCATATGAAAAATCCCTGATGAACATCCAAATCCATGAGTTAGGTAAGGGAGAAAGGGTCAGTCACACCTCTAAAATATACAATCTTAGGTCAAGAAATAAAGAAAGAGACTTTGACATCCAAGACCAACCCCTCATAGCAGATAGGCCTACTAAATCTGCAGCAACCACTACTAAAGAAAAGAAAACTCAGAGTGCTTCTCCAATAGCCAAGGAGCCTGTCACTGAGGTAAGGGAAGCTCATAAGCCTATCCTCTCCTTCAATTTTGAGCATGAGATTCAGAAGATTATAATTCCCATACCCCTATCTGAACTCATTAAAAATGAAAATTTCAAAAGGTCCCTCTCCAAGTTGCTACAATCTGAGTCCCCCCAGCCTCCCTCTGACTCGGTGAAACTTCAAGATGAGAAACCAGCTATCATCCTAGGTCCCATGGTAGAAGAAAGAGATGATTCATCCCCTCCCTTCTACACCTCCCTGAAGATACATGACAAAGTGTTGCATAATTGCCTCATGGATTCAGGAGATTCCCATAACCTTATGCCCAAGGTAGTCATGGAAGAACTGGGACTGGAAGTGACAAAGGCCTATCATGACTTGTACTCTTTTGATTCAAGGAGGGTGCAATGTCTTGGAGTCATCAAAGATCTGATGGTCTCTTTATTTCATCTACCCATGAAGAGTGTGGTCATGGACATTGTGGTAGCTGATGTTCCCCCCAATTTTGGCATGGTGTTGTCTAGGCCTTGGATTAAAAGACTTGGAGGAATGTTATAGATGGATCTCACATATGCCACCATTCTAGTCTTTGGAGGGGAACACAGGAGGTTGTACAGAGAAGCCCAACTAGCCTATATTTTCAGTGATGAAGCAAACCCCACTAATCACCCCATCTTTACACTTGACACCGACTTAGGGTCTAGTTTGTTGCAGATCACTGAAACTCCTGAGGTCCCTTTACAAATTAGAAAGCAGCCCATTCTTAATCAGGAGATACCTCTTCGAACCACCTCTGTTTGGAAGATGTTCTTTGATGGAGCTTCCTCTAGAATAGGCGTAGGGGTTGGAGTGATTTTCGTATCACCTTGTTAAGAGACCATATCTCTGTCATACAAGCTGGAATTTGAAACCACCAACAATGTGGCAGAATATGAAGCTCTTGTTCTGGGTATGAGGGCTGCAAAGGAAATGGGAATTAAAGAGATAGAAGTATTTAGATATGCTGAGTTGATTATCCAGCAAGTCAGAAATGCTTATCGTGCTATTAATCCCTGGCTCAGAAATTACAGAAATGAAGTATGGGACCTGATTGATGATTTTTTCTTGGCCTTTAACATTTCATTTATCCCGAGGGGGGGAAATACTTCAACTGATTCCTTAGTTGTCTCATCTAGTTTTCTCAAAGTTCCTCTGCTTCCTAGGGTCAAATATGATGTTGAAATAAGATATAGGCCCTCTGTACCGGACAATGTCAAGCATTGGAAGGTATTCGAAGATGATATGGAGATCGAAAAATTTCTTCAATCTGTTGATGAATTTTCTGCATTGCACATTGATCAAGATCCTGACCCGGAAGATGACCCTCACCCTGAGGTGTTTTTAAATGAAATTTCTAATCACCATATTATTCATCTGCCCAACAATCGTATTCTGAGAGGCCTAGTCCCTTTGGAAAGACTGTTCGATGGGAATGATGTGGCAATAAAGGGTAGGGTTTCAAATGAAGATGTTGATACAGCCAAATGCAACATTGGCACACAGGAGGAGCCTAGGTGTGTCAAATTATCAAGCAGTTTGACCAGAGAACAGAGGGCCGAATATACTGAGTTGCTGAAAGAGTTTGCTGATGTGTTTGCATGGACATACGAAGACCTCAAGACTTATGACACATCTGTCATTGAGCACAATATCTCACTGAAAGAAGAGGCTAAACCATTCAGGCAGAAGCTGAGACAGATAAATCCCATGTTGCTACCTATCATGGAGAAAGAAGTGAAGAAATTGCTAGATGCCAAAATCATTATCCCCTTGAGATATTCCGAATGGGTGGCCAATTTGGTCCCAGTAAGGAAGAAAAGTGGAGAAATCAAACTCTGTGTTGATTTCAGGAACCTGACTAGGAGCTCAAGGAAAGACAATTATCCCCTGCCCAACATGGAACACATATTGCAAAGGGTAATGGGTGCATCTAGGATATCCATGATTGACGGCTTTTCTGGTTATAATCAGATATCAGTCATGCCTAAGGACAGAGAAAAAACAACCTTCACCACTCCTTGGGGGACATTCATGTATGCCAAAATGCCTTTTGGATTGATGAATGTAGGAGAAACATTTCAGGGAGCCATGGACATAGCCTTCATCGGGGAGAAGGACCAGTTTGTGGTAATCTATCTAGATAACATCACAGTCTTCTCCAGGTCAGACAAGGAGAACCACTGCCACTTGAGGAAAGTTTTCCTGAAGTGTCGTAGGTTTGGCCTATCCCTAAACCCCAAGAAATATTTGTTTTCTATGAAGGATCGGAAGTTATTAGGCCATATAGTATCAGTAGAGGGAGTGAGGATTGATCCTAGCAGGGTAGAGGCAATTCAAACCTTGCCACTTCCTAGATCCAAGAAGGAAGTTCAGGCCTTTTTGGGGTAGATTAATTTCTTGAGGAGACTCGTCTCAAATTTTGTTGAGTTGGTGAAACACATCACAGTCATGCTCAGGAAGGGAAATGAAGTGAAATGGACCGTTGAACCTAGGGAATATTTTATCCAAATAAAAAAGGCATTGACCGAGGCACCTATGCTGATCAGTCCTTACTATTCCGAAGAGTTCCTAATTTTCTCTTTTGCTTCTTTTGATACAGTAGCAGCGGTCTTGTTGCAGAAAAATGAGGAAGGGAAAGAACAACCCATTGCATTCTTCAACAAGGGATTAAGAGATGTAGATATCAGGTATGAAATCATGGAAAAATAGGCCTATGCCTTAGTGAAATATTTCAAAGATTTCAGAGTCTATGTCTTGCACTCAAAGGTCACCGCATACGTTCCTTCGGCCTCTGTGAAGGACATCCTTATACATCCTGACATAGATGGGAGAAGAGGTAAGTGGATTTCCAAGATCTTAGAGTTTGATCTGGAGATTAAGCCCACCAAGTTGATAAAGGGGCAGGGTTTAGCCAAGCTGCTGGATGAATCCAATTGTAAAGACTTGGGGATTAGCTTCATCAATGCTTGTTCAAAAAATCTACAAGCTGAGTCATCCAATAAGAATTCTCAGGGTGCCTTATCACTAACAACATGCACCTGGTGTTATCACTGAAATTTCATCCGCACAGGGCGACAAGAACTCCGCATCGTCATCACAGAAAAACAGTCATTCATGGCACAAGGATTAATTCCACAGCACAGCAAAAGGGTCAAAACTATACAAAATGGCCAAAAAATTAAAAGGCGCTTTGCACCCACTGAGCGCGTGCGCGCGCACGCGCAATGTCTTCGTACCTGGAGCGCATATGTGCGGCTGTGGGGTGCAAAACCCGCGCGCCTACCAAACGACGCATTTATGAAGCTGGTCGGCCTCCCAACCACTAATGGATCGGCTCCCAAGTCGATTTGACATCAAATCCGAGCTCAATCTGCGTGGGGAGGCTGGTCAAAGA
>ML790319.1:4838-35678 GCA_009831015.1 Picea engelmannii | reverse complement strand
GATGCATTTCATAAGCTATTCACCCCTCACTTGAGTGAATAAGCTTGGAGTTCTTTCATCCACATTTCATCTTTTCTTTGAAAGGAGAGCAATCAGTTGAGGGCCTCAAGAGCCTTCCATTGGAGAGGGAAGGGACCCAAGTCATCTTTCTCCTTTGTGTATCTTTGGATTTCATATATCAGACCAGCTAATACATTGGTGATATTGGTCCATTGTCATTTGTTTTTATTTTTGTTCCTATGCTCATAGTTTTATTTAGTTTTTGTTTAATTCTTGTTAGTAGCTTTGTTGTTTTCTTTCTAACCTTTTACCATACAGCTTTCATGACTAGCAGAGCCCAACTAGGCATGTAAGCACTCACTTTTTGCTCATCAAACGACGAAAAGAGTGCAAACACCTGGTACAAGGATATCTTGTACTTTTTGCAAGAATTGAAGCCTCCTGGTGGAATGGGAAAAAGCAAGGTGAGATATTTAAAGCTAAAGGCAGTTAGATACTGCCTCATTGACCAAGCCTTGTATTGGAAAGACCCTCTAGGGGTATTTTTAAGATGCCTATACTCGCAAGAAGCCCAGAAGGTTATGTTTGATTTCCATAATGGCCTTTGCGGGGGGCATCATTTCTGGAAGACCACTGCTCATAAGATCCTCAAGGCTGGATATTACTGGCCTACTTTATTCGCTGATGTCTGCAGAGAAATTAGAGTTTGCATCAAATGCCAAAAGTTCTCAGGAAAACAACAGCTCAAATCGTTTCCATTAAAGCCTATAGTAGCTTCAACACTGTTTCAGCAATGGGGTTTGGACTTCATTGGAGAAATTCATCCTCCCTCAAGTGGTCAACACAGATGGATCCTGACTACGACAGACTATTTCACCAGGTGGATAGAAGCTACCCCTACTAGGAGTACTTCTCACAGAGTAATTATCAGCTTCTTGGAGGATATCATAGCCATATTTGGTTGTCCCAGCAAAATCGTCACTGACAATGATGCCTCTTTCAGGTCTGAGCCTCTGGTCAAGTTCTGTGAATAGTTTGAAATTTCATTGATCCACTCTACTCCCTATTATCCTCAAGGAAATGGACTGGAAGAGTCTTCCAATAAAAGTCTAATCAAGCTCATTAAAAAATTATTGGAAGATAATAAAAGGGCCTGGGATTCCAAGCTCAAATTTTCTCTATGGGCCGATCGGATGACAACAAAGAAGTCCCTGGGCATCTCACCTTTCCAACTTGTTTACAGAACAAAGACTATTTTCCCTACTCATCTTGCTTTATCTATGCCAAAATTTCTCTAGGACCTGGAAGGAGAGCCTAACCATATGGTCAGAAGGATTCATCAGTTTGTGGAAGTACAACAGATCAGGGAACATGTCATGGACAGGGCCTACCATCATCAACAGAATATCAAGCAAACCTTTGATAGGAAGAGCAGAAAGAAATATTTCAAGCTGGGTGAGCTGGTGCTCAAATGGGATGCACCCACGCAGGATAGGGGAAAACACAGTAAGTTTGATGCCCTCTGGTTTGGGCCTTTCAATATCTTTGAGGTATTTTCAAACAACACTTACAGGTTGTAGGATTTGGAAGGCAGAGAAGTTTTTGATGGCCTGGTAAATGGGCATTTCTTAAAAAAATGTTTTTTGTAAGCCGCAAGCAGCTTCTTTTGTTTTGTAAATATTGTTTTCTATTTTTGTCTTAATAAATGACTCCATAGCCCAATAGCAAGGAATTGGATCTACAAAATGAATCCGTAGAGCATCACAGGGATGACTCCATCCCCCATGGAGCCTAATGTTAGCGATATTTCTTGTCTTGGGCCTAAGAGAATCCAGGTCTGCAGGTTGCACAAAGAACGCCCAAGCGTAGCACGTAAGGCCCCATTTTAGGCTGAAAATCAAGTGAGCGGGTGAAATTAGGTTGTCAATGGCCCAGATTCATCCATAGGAGCAGATCGACGGTCGGTGGGAAATCGCAGTTAGCAGAGTTCATTCGGGATTAGCGCGTTGGGTAGCATCTATATACATTCATGAAGGATCTCGGTCATCCATCCAAAAGGACACGTGGTGCGTGATCATGTCATGTTGGCACTCGAGGATTCGAGGGGTAAGAACTCATCATTTTATGTCTCAAAACCCCAAACCCCGAAATGTCGATAAGCACCTTTGAAGATAAGCCCATGGTCCTAGCACCTGGTCACGTCAAGCAAGCCTGATAATGGAGGAAGCCCTCTTCTAACATCAAATTTCATCTCGACCGTTCCTCTGGAGAACACACGATGTACATCCATGCTTTCGCGGTTTGGTCAATTGGTATTTTGAGAAGCGTTGCATCGTGAACCCCCGGTGCTAGAAATCTTGAAAGAATCGGGACCGTCCATCTGAAGGACACATGGCACAAGAACTGAGCCACAGGTGGGGCCTTTCAGGATTTTCATAGTGAAAGCACCGAAGTTATCTCAGTCTTCCATCCATCGATGAAAATCGGGCACATTGGACTTAAAGGGGGAATGGATCTGGGCAGCCAGGATCTGTGCACTCAAATCAACGACGCACATTGGATTTTGGAGCCCCCCCACCTTTCTACCTTTAAGAGGAGGGGGGGGTCCGGAATCGAGGGTTCACCTCTCTGATGGCTATGATCAGAGTGCCCAGATCAATGACACACAGGCAATCCCACCCTTCTCAGCCGCTCTGCTTTTAATCAATGTGGGGCCTTCCCTGGCGTGTCACCTCCCGTGTCTCCGCTCCCCTACAGCCTATCTTCCACTTCACTTCATAGCATGGTCCTTCTGCAGTCCATCGTCCTCCTTCCAGCTGCCATGTGTCCTCCTCTCTCCATGTCACCTCTCCATGCATCCTCGTGGCACACCTTTCCCTTTTTCTCATTTTCACCTGACACCTCATGCCAAGTGTTCTTCATCTCCCAACTCACCTCTCCTCCTCCTTCAGTCCCACCACCTTATGACTTCCCCGTCATCTCCCTACGGCATTGTGCCTCATCATAAGAGTGTTTCAACCCTCCCCCTTCGGCTATGTATGGTCGTCCCTATCCCTAATCCAATTAAGCCCCACGCTCCATGTCTCCTCTTCCCATCCACCACTCCCATTACGTGCCCCATCCTTCACGCTAGCCTCCACGTCTATTCATCAGGCCATTCAGCTAATCCAGATGGCAGCACGAGGGGCCCTCCACATCCCGAAGGTGCCAAGTTAGTTGAGCCGTTCTCAATCCCAAGGAAGCAGTTATTAAGGTAGTTGGTGGTGGTTAGATATCATCTCCGCCATAAAGGGAAAGTGCGGCAACGAATTAAAAGTGTGTCGATTCGCCCACAGGACTGTCAGGAGTTCGATTGCATCTACCATAGGTGAACGATCATTCAAAGATTGCAAGTGTAGATTGTCAGAAGCCATGTAGATGCAATGTTTTTAATGCAATGTATCGATTTTGTTTCTATTGTTGTTTCGAGTATATGTAAGCGTTTTCACCATTTTTGTAGGTATCGATGGTAGAGCAAAGCTCCCAACTGTAAAGTTTTAGCAGCACTCTAGTTCTTTGGTTATGCATCCATATGCAAGATTTCTTGTTTTATGATAGACAGTCTTTCTTACTCCATCTAATTTTCATATTATACTGAGAGAGTTGGTGAACGACTGATTCGTGCAAATTATTGCAATCATGTTATGATAAAGGATTTATTGTTGCATTGTTGTATTCTTTGGTGTTTTGCGTTTGAATGTAAGAAGATCTTGCGTTTAGATGCCTTCTCCTACAGTTTGTTAGAAGCCTGATGTTTATAACAGACCCTTGCACTCCTCTTATACAAGTCTTCCCCCTACTCACCCTTATTACAAGTTATTGTTTGGAGTTTATCTAAGACCTCACTTGCCCATGCATGCCTGGCCTGGTTTAAGAGTTGGAATAATATTGTTTTGAGTTAACTTCCATTCGATCACCCTTTTCATAAACAAATCGTGACATAAACTGATGCGCGTTAGGCTCTTCTCCTGCAAGCAATCCAGGTGTGACTTTCGTCGCCAACACTCCTAACTACTTGTTCATTGGTCATAACGACATAGGATTCTGGAGAAGTCGAGGATGCTAGCACTCAATAGATGACCCAAGAACGAGATGCTCTTGGGCTCCGTTATGTCTTGTTTTCTGGTAATGCATTTCACGCTTTCATATATTTTTGGGATTGGCCTTAACTTCTTTCCATTTGAGTCAAGTGAGCCAAATTCATATCGCATTTGATCCATGGAGGGCCTCTGGCTGGATAGGAATAAATAGGATGGGGTAGTTTATAAGGAAGACTGTCAAGGAATGTATTATATATGTAATTACGCTTTTTATTCTTCTCTCTCTAGTTACCGACCCCTATGGACCAGTCACAACAATAATTCATTTCACTTAGATCATCTCCTTTGCTCTTTTCCTTCGCTCAATCAATTCCTTTCCCACAATCCCGAATCAGTCTACTTACGGGATCATAGTATACTTACTGGATTCTATGTCTACTTACTAGGTAGATCAGTGATCATTCTGCAATGGGGATCGTGTTGTAATTGAGAAGATCGGGATTAATGTTATTTGGGTGGGGTATCTCTAGAGCAGTTACCTAGGGGATAGAGGTGGGGAGATCAAGGGTGTGGGAATACAAACTTCCTACAATGTGGGTGGGGGCAGTTCTAAAGAATTTATTTAGGGGATAGAGGTGGGTAGAGATCCCTGATTCTCGTAATGTGGATGGTACAGTTCTATAGAGTTATCTAGGAAAATTTGTACATATAGTTGTAATAAGAACTCCCTTATTTATAGGGGATTGAAAGGTGTTAAGCACTTGCTCCCATTGAGGAGAGCAAGGAATAATTACGTATTATTTCCAAGATACCCAAGTTATAGGTGGGGGAATATCATATATAAGAGCGGGTAGATATTTGTAGAGGAAATAATCTGTATGAATGCTATGTGGAGGCCCAGCTCTATAGCATGTCTCTAGGGATGCACATTATCTAGTAAATTGCCCCTATCCCGTAACTCTAGTCATTCATTGTGAAAATGAAAATCCATGTCGAGGAAGGATTTACCATCTATAAGGAAGCATAACTTACCTTATAGTAAATATACCTTTGTGTAGGTAGATATACCACAAACACCATCTCTGTGTAGGCACCTTACAATAAAAATATCCATATTACACGGTTCACAAATTATAGCCTGTATTAGCCGCTCACCCCCAAAAGCACGTATGAGTGGTTCGAAACGCAAGCTAGTATTAGCCGTTCACCCATGATATCCTAATAGGGTACAAACATGTTGGGGTAATAACCTGAATCCTCACCCTCGCTGACGTACGTTTGCACGTCCGCATATGACCTCCAGTATGGGTTTTCGGCAACTCAATATTGTGAGCGTGTATTTGACAAACATTCCCCGAATGTCTATACCTGATCTGAATTTCCTTACCTTACCTGAAGACCTGCCCTTATCTTCCCTGACATGCCTTTACCTTCCCGGATTGTACCTTACCTTCCCTGACCTGACCATAATGTAATTTATAAGTTTCAGGACACTATTTCTTCCCCTCAGTGAAAAATGAGAGGGTTTATTTTGTATAAATAATGAAGCATAATTATGTAAATAATAGCAGCTCGGAGTTGGTCATGAAATATATATGTAATTATGTTTTTATTTTCTCTCTCTAGTTACTGAAGCACTTGATTTATTCCCCACAAATCCTGAGCCCTTATCTTAGCTTAGATATGGTTCAGGAAAAGAGAAAAGTCTACCCCACCCCACTATACCACCCCGCTTCCAGTAATAGAAGAGCCACTCTTTCCTTTTCTTAGAACCTTTTCAGTGCTTCTCCATTTTTGATAATCGACCCTTCTTATTTGTTTCGACTGAGCTTCCTACCTATATTTAAGAGTGATTATCTACTTTAGAGTTTACTAGTTATCCTTTATCACATGACTTAGAGCCTCAGGTCACACTATTCAGAGAAAGATTCCTTATCCTCCCTTACCAACTTATTTGCCTCATCCTATCACGTTATAGCTTGGCAAAGAATAAGGTCCTTCAATTAATACGATGGGTGTATTTCGATCTGATAGGGATCTTTTTCTTATCATTCTTGTGTCATATCCATATCTTTTATACCCTATTACTTCTCTCCACCCTCTATTACCACCTGAACTTCCTGGTACTTTTTGAACAAAGTATGATATTGTTCGAGGGCATCTTATGCGTGTGGGGACAAGAATAAAATGTGGTAGAACCGTCAGCATATCCAACCCATAAGTCGATTTGAAAACCCAAAATCCATGTCAACGGGATGATTCATTATCTCCATATTCTCGAACAATGAAAGTGATTTTTTTCTTGAGATTCACAGGTGATAGAAGGAGACTTGAATGGAATGAGAAAAAAAACAAAATTCTGCAATAACCCAATCACAAGTGCGCTAGAGAGAGAAAACCCTAGCGCACTAGAGACAAAGAAATATAACCATGCACAGGTGTGCTACAAATGAAAAGAACAAGTGAAATGAAAAGAGAAAGATACCGAGCACAAGAGAGCGCAAGATTTTAGGGTGCCTGTAGGATTAAACACTTTACTAAAGAGATCAATTAGTATACGATATATATATAGCTATTACCGTAGGAGAGCTATGGAAGGTAGCCTTTAGTCACTTCTACCCAACCGGTAACCTCACCGAGGTTTTGTTTTTTGACCCCTTAGTCAATTCTACCTTTTTGATTGAGCTACTCAAGAGGAAATCAATGGTGGGGGGAATACGGTTCTATTTGAAGGAATATGCAAGAAGCCCTAAATGAAATGAAAGGGTTTCTATTCATATTTGAGATGATGAAGTGATGTGGGACACTTTGTTGATATCTCGAGTGTACCCTTTAGATATATCCTCATTTGTACTTCTTTTTCTGCTATGTATTGAAACAGGCATATCACGAACTACCAGTACCAGTTGGTTTGTTTTGAAAACAACTTATTCAATAGTTTGGAGTGGGGGTCAAAAGCCCTCCATGGGCTTAGGGACTGGAAAACCTATTTGGAGTAACTAATATGAAAGCATATTCCTTTTATGTACCCCATTCCAACTTCTTAGCGAAATCTGCTCAAATCACAACCACAAGGTGGTGCCGTCAGATGGTGACGAGCGAGTTGGGACCTTCCCCCACCTACTCAACCTACCCAATAAAAGGATAACAAGGATCAGAGATTTATTTACGATAGTCACCTCCATGAATATCACAATGAGTTGTCTCTTTCACACAGTGCCATAGAACTCTTAGCTTACTCCATCGCTAGGTTTGTGAATATCTATTCCCATCAATGACTAGCCTGATTGATTTCTATACTTCTTTATGTATGTATAAAGGCCAACAAACTGGCCCATTGGGACCACGCGATCATACACCTGATTCTTTCCAGGGTCCCTCATTGCACTCGATCCATACCTCACCCAGTTCCAGGCCCCACTCCCGGCACAACAACTTCCTATTTGGTTCCATATTGGGTTGGTTTCTAATAGAGAAACAAAGTCAAAAACATCCTCTAACATCCACTATGGGCAGAGTAAAATGAGGTAATACATTTCAACCATCTTATGGTATGATATTTCATTTCATTTCATTGATTCCCCTAGTTCAATTCAATCTTGGCCAATCAGTATTAGTATTGGTCGATATGAGAATCAAGAAGTTCCAAAACCCAATCTAGTCAATGAATGGTATTACTTAATTGGTCAAATGATGAATAAATAGGTTTGTAAAACGATAGACTCATTGTTCGATCAAGAAACACGGGGAAAACGCACACGACCGATGGGGGAAACATATCTGTGAACAATGAAGAACCAATGAGAAACACCCAAGACCTCCATGGGATTTTTTATTGACCGATCAGTAAAACAATATGAAATCCAACCTGAAAGGTACACCTGCAAACCATGGATGTGGAACAATCGAGGATGAATGAAGTGGAACAAACAAGCATGAATAACTAGTAAATCAATATCGGGAACAAAACAACTCCTATCAAGGCCAAACCAACCACTACGTCAACACGATAGGGTCCATACCTACTACATGGAATAACCGAGCCACTAGCACAGAACGAGACACAACCAAGGCACTAGCAGGGAGAAGCGGGCACACCTACAACTACCATAGCTAATAGACACACCTACCACAACTAATAAGGAAGGAACAACCAAGCCACACCTACCGACTATCACCTGAGTGTATCGTCGATGATGAAAATCACCGATTCAACATGATGTCATTTTGTGTTGTCTTGTTAAGCTCTGATGAACACTATTGTATTCCTGGGAATAGTAACCCACCTATTGGGATGGCTGAATGATTTATGAAAAATTAGGCATCTCCTCGCTCGATGCAAGCGAGAAATCAATTCCTCGACTTCTTTTCTTCCTATACTGGTAGTTGTCTAGTATCACAAGATGGTCAATGTTCAATCGTTGTCCACCCACCTAATGCCTAATATTCATGGATGTATTATAAAACAAACAAAACTGCTTGTTTTATGAATTTGTGTCTTGATGGGTCGGTCTTTATGCATCAGTGAAACTCATATTCTGATAGGGGATAATCTGGACCATTTGTATTCCTTCCCCTGATGAGTGAAAAACATGTGTATCCCATCCTTTTATGCCCTCCCTTGAACCAATGGGCCTGACTCAGGAAGGGTGGAACGAAGTAACTAACTTCTCCAGCATCTGCCAAATGGATATAAGATCTTGTTGGTCGATCTGTCAATTGTGCTAGTGAGATTATGGTCGAGGGAGGGACTATTGGGAATAGGAGAGGATGGTCCAATAATGGAATATGAATATGAGGAAGCAATATATCACTGTAATGGTTGGCCTTTATTTGATGCAAACTATATAGCATACCAGGGTATATGCTGGTGGATACATTTTTGGATGTGTCAAAATTGACAGAGTAAGATTATATTATATTAATATAATGAGACGATATAAGGAGCACACTATAAAGGACATTGTGATAGCGATGTAGAAGTGGACAGATTGTTTTAGGAAGAGTGTGCTTATTCTCATTTGTCTTCAAAGGTGGATTAAGAAAGTGGGTATAGGTTTTTTGGGGGCAACAAGGACCCTCCTAGTCCTACTCGAAAAGTCCCCTACTGGGATAACCCCTTAACACTGACCATCACTCTTTTAGGGAAAGGTTTCACCCACATTTTGCACCTTCACCTTACGTAGTTCTAGACGGTGAGAAGTTGAGAATCAGAGTCTATTTTCTCTTCGATAAGACTAGCCCCACTCACTATATATGTCATTTTGTTTCTTCAACAAAGAAAATAAATGGCCTTTTCTTGTGCCTGCTATATTTCAAACATGGTAAAGAACTAACGATAAGGAAGATCTCCTACATTACTTCAGAGACAAAAGAACTACAACAGATCTGAGAGGATGTGGAAGGCGGGGTTATACCTATACCTTTATGTAAGAGGCATACATAGTGGCCCTCACTCCTTCATTTGACTGATGTACCTGGTTATATACGTTTGTTAATAGCAATGTTTTTTAGTAGCAACGGAAACCATCAGATAAAATACCTTTTGTATGATGCCTCTCTCTCATGCTTAATTCCATTGAAGTTCGAAGCACGTATTGGTCAGGATTCATACATACCTCCTCTGGTTTGGTGGGTTCTATTCATCCCATGATAGTTCAATTGTTGCAACCCCCAACCCACCACCTACGTAAGTTGAGCTTGGGTCGTCGCCTTCTGTGGTGGGTGTAGGTCATGTAGTTATGAAAAGGTTGAACCTTGGGGTGCCAGAATGGCCAAGTAAGTATATACGGAGATCTCAACCGCTTGTTGGTGGAGGGGTGAAAGTTCTAATGGTCAAATGCTTGGCCCACCATGATTTACCTAGAAATTCCAATCTGATTGAGAGAGGATATTGAATGGTGCATAAGGCATACACACTTCCAATAATGATTACTCGACAGTGACTGCTATAATTCTTATTCCAATGCCACTCATAAAAAATAGAATATGTTGTAACTTGAATGAACCAATGCTGCTCGAATGAGTACAAGAAAATGTTGGAGGTGAAAATCATGATGATGAATTTTGATGATGAATAGACCGATTACTTAGATTGCACATATTCAAATTCTTGTTGCTAATTCTCTAGCCAACCCTTAAACCTTTTTGGTAATATATGTATGGAATAGCCCAGTCAAAAATGGATATCACATTGGATTTCATATTTAATTATCGTTCCCCATTGTGATACTATACCATCTGGAAGAGGTGTAACCATCTGGGTAGGTGTTGTGATTTGAATGATGATTATTACTCGGATATAGGTGATGAATAGACAACCTCTGATGATGAATAATGATTTGAATGTTTATTTTCCGAGTGGGTTTCAGGGTGGGCACATCACATCATTGAACATCGATTTGAGTAGCTCTGAAATCAGGTCAGAAAAATCACCACAATAGAGGGAGGTCGTACGTCTTGGTTCAGCAATTCGAGCCAACAATAAGGCAATTCTAGTTTTCCAATATATCTAATTAGTCGATATACTATCATGAGGGAGGATAGGGAAGGAGGAAGGGAGGAAGGGCTAGATTGAATTCTATATGTATGCGGGTGGTATCTTATTGTTGTTACTTACAATATGGTATGGCGGTAGGATTCTAATGGTTGGTTGTTAAGATCGAGATGGGAATAAGTCTTTTCAAAATGCACAAAATCTAGTCTAGGTTAACCCTCACCCTCCTTTAGTAGTTAGGGGTAGGTAGAAATACTACGAATGAAGGAATGGCATTGTGAGACCCACCCTATTAGATAGTTCACCGTGGTCACACCATTATATATATAATGTGAGTTGTTTGGAATCGGACTATCTATCTCTCAAACCCAACGTGTGATGATTGGTTTTTGGGGGGAGCAAAGTAGGCTTGGCCGATATATTTATAACCTCTTATCGTTCTCATGATAGTGGAAAAAGGAATACTAAGTGGCAAGTTCGAGTGTCTTAGATTAGGCCTGACATGCCGGTAAAGTGGAGGTACACATATTGTAAGTCAAGGCAGCGGCTTCTTGAAGGCACATTAGGGAAGAGAATGACAACCTTCCCACTACTGAACAACAACTTAACGCATATTGGTATATTATTTGAAACTGAATATGCTCAAACTCCAACTGGTGGGGAGGCTTTCTTTGTCACTTATGCTACTGATCTTTTCATGCACCTAGAGAATATGAAACAACAGTATCTTCTACTGGAGACTTTGATGTTGGATCACCTGGGCATAGAACTAATGGTGGTGCCTTTGCTTATGCCAGGTAAACCAGTAATGGATTTGGAATGGGCTATGCTTATCGACCTGAAAAGGATCCCCAGCGGGGTGATGGCCTTAAACTACTACCCCTGCTTTTGAATCGACTGGATCTACTCAATAAACTGAATCCAAGATTGGAAGACGAAGTGAAGCTAGCCACTATTACTTACCACATCCAGTGATTTATGTACTACTAGATGGGTTTAATAGGTATACGGGGTTCTTCCAAATGGGATTGGAGGAAACAATCCTAGGGTGGCTATTGGCTTTATTACTAAATTCATATGACCCACATACGTAGACCACACTCATTATAGAACCTACACGTGGAGATGGCATAGAGGCGGAGTTAGCTTCTCTTTTTTATCGAGTTGACTGAGCCAATGAACTTGAGCCGATTGGCATATAATCCATTGAAGTTTACCCATCGGGTGGGGCTAAAGGAAACAAATCAAGAAGCACATATGACTTACATATGCATTTTCCAAACCAACCAAATGACCAAACAAATCTAAGTGCGTATATAACAAAAAAGACATAAATCGACCACTAGATCAATCGGGGAACCAACCAGAGGGACCAGGTTAATTCGAACCAATTGCGGAGGATCAAGCAGCAATAGCACGGGCAACAAAGCACATCTAGGGGTGGGAAAATCATAAGAGCCTATATATCTTGTGTCGGTTGACCCTTAATCCATTGATTCAGAACCAACACCACCAATTTGATAACTTGTTAGAGAGCCAACACCTCGACCAACGTACCTTATAGTAGTAAAGGAACCATCACCGAAGAAGTAAGGGCATAGATCGCATCCATGAAAGCATGTGAGAAAGCAGTGGAAGCATCACGAGTAGTATCAGTGTCACTAGCAACAAAAGCAAAGGCATAAGCAATGGATCTCGTAGTGAAGTTTTAAGGAGGTTCAACATCAGAGGTAGAGGTAGCATGGGGTACATCATAGGAAGTAGTTTGAGCTCCAGATCCCACTACAGAGCCTATTGTCATTGTTCCAGTTGAATATCCAATCCCTTTACCTAGTTCCATATCCATAGGATAAGCACTTGATCGAGTCAAAGAAACAGTTTCTCCAACAACACCACTATCAACATCAGTAGTAGCCCTAGTAGTATATGATCCATCCATTGAAGAAACTCCTAGAGAAACACCTAGAGAAAATTTTAGAGAGGCTGGACCAGGTCCAGATAGCCAACAAGCCCAAGCCAGAAATTTACTATACTACTAAAGCTAGCAAAGCCAGGCATCTCACTATAATAAGCCAAGCCAAGCCATCCAATTCATCCAAGTCAGTCAAGCCAGAAAGCTAAGCCATCTTAGACCTTGATGTTGCACCAGTTGTTTCTATTGTTGATTCTTATCTTGATCCAATCATCAATTACTTATTATTTACCATAGCCTTTAGCCACATATAAGTGTTATTGCAGAGCCAGTTGCATCAAGAGCATCAGTATGTTTCTTAAATGTTCTCTTTGGGAGAGGGATTTATCGCTCACCCTCCCTCTTGCTTGTTCGAACCCGTAACTACCCCAGTGGATAGAGCTAAGATGCTTATCCCACTAGCTAATCAGTTGTGAAATCCAATAAGCAGGCGCAACATTCTATCTTTATTATGGTGTGTTTTTTATTCCTAGTTGTCTTATGGTGGGTAGAACAATGGTGAGTGGGACCAACTTAGATTCTCTATACTACCTATGCTGATTCTCTTTCCTTAATTCCTTGTTGTACCACCCTCTTGTGCAATCCTTACCAGAATGCTCTGAATTACCACCCACAATTGCGTGCGATAGAGGCCACCCACAAAATCCTATCCGTGCTCCATATGGGAAACCTGTTGAACCAGGTATAACCAGGATCAATCCACTTCTCTACTGACCCGAGAAGGAAGCAATTCTTAGACGTTAATGATAGAATGCATGCCTATGCAGAAAGATATATTCATGCATGGGAAGAGAGAAGTGCACCTCTCTCCCTACCTACCTTCATTAATTCATCTCTTTTGTTATCTCTTAAGAAGTCATGTATTGCCAGTGTCTAGAAATAACAAGAGATACTTCATTATATCTAGGTTCCCAATCTGGACACTTATCTAACCTAACTTGCACTTCGTTATCTCTATAGATATCCTTACATAGTGGCATAGTGTGCAGTATATCTGAAGCTAAGTTTTACATTATTCAATAGCTATTGAAGATAAAGGATCTAAAATCTACCTTACTTCGTTAATAGGACTTTATCCAATACTTAGTTATACTCTAGTTAATACTTCGTGAGAGAGGATTGAAGATTTCGTTAAGAGGGATTCAAGTTAAGATTTATTTCGTTGGGATTTAGTAAAGACTTCGTGATGTCTATGTCCTTACATAAAATAGTCGTGAGTCAACACTGGGTAAAAATAGCAAAGGTAATTTGTTGGATAAGTGATTCATTAGGGGCTTTATTTCTTTAAGGAGCTAGTTGGGATAAGTGATTCGTTAAGGGTGGGTATTGGGGAGTCGCGTGCCCTTAATTATTTATATTGCTTCGAATCTGGTGGTCTCTGATCTGAATAGACATCGTATTTACTTGAACTAGAGATAGCATAAAGATGCCCACACAACACCACATAATGGAGTAGTCTACTTAAAGCAAGCCCTTCCTTATTTCCTTTCCCCCTCAAAAGTATTGACTCGATATATACCAAGTAGGTCACTAGAGATATCATAAAGATAAGACTTTGATATGCTATTTTTACTTGCCCTTTTGAATGCATTTAAGGTTACCTTTCTCCTGAGTGAGAAAGAGCTAATATTTCCCCTCATTTTATAACGCCTTCAACAATTAGTTAATACATGAGGAGTTAGCTTGTTCTAAGCAAGGTTAGATCAGTCATTCGAGACTCAGGATTACGTGTTTCTTACTAAGCTTATACTTAGGCAAAGCACATTCTATTACTACAAGATGAACTAGAATCAATATCACTTTACTATTTGCAAGGAGAAAACATTAGGAGGTCGAAGGAGGAGCTATCTTTCAAAGCAGTGAACACGTCATCATGCCTTTCTAGCCTTGATCTAGTTGCGATTGAACTAGGAGGAAGAATCTAGGCCAGTACCTGTGGGACCGAGACGCTATACTTTTGGTTACCTACTTTGTGGTTGACATTTCCTGCCTTACTAAACTTACAAATTTCACTTACGGAGGGACACCCAAGTTGACCCAACCTCCTTAGACATTCCCATTGCACTTGTGAAGGCCCATGCCCACCTATTATTTCACTTATCAACTAAATATCAGACTTAGGCAAACCAGGGACTGAACCCCATTTCACATCATGTTACCCCACCCCTTTAACACCATGTTCCAAAAGGGGCTTCCCATTAGAAAAAGGATTAGGTTTTCCTTTCTCATTCAGTAGAGAACCATTAGTTGTTTAAATAGCTCAACCGATCGATGATTCAAACCACCGAGTTTACCTCCTTTCATTAGGTGAGGGTGCATCCATATAATTGACTTTTTTTTCATGAGGGATATCTGAGGTGAAATTATGGTTCATTTTACACCTTAATGAATAGGCCAGGCGGGACAGACGAGACCCACTCTCCACTTTAGGTTTCAATGCTAGACCATCATGCATTTCAAAAAGAAGAATGGGGCTTATACTACTCATGCTTCTACTACGAGCTATGGTTCTTATTACATGTTCCCAATACCTGAATAAAGGTTCATTTCCTGAAGTTCCTTGTTTTATTACTATTACTATTGAAGAGATACAAGACTGGGGCTATTCATTAGTAGGTGGGCTTGCCCAACATAGCCTCTGACCTACCAGGTTATAGTATGTTATCCCTAGGTAAACACATCATGGTCAGACTCACTCACATCAATGAAGGTGCTGCTCACTCACTCTTACTACAGGGTCTTATGTCTTACAAATAGAGTCGTTGAAAACAACTGGAGCACTATGTATTACTCATTGGTTCAATGATAGGAACAACAATGAATAAGAGTGGAGTGATATAGGTCAAGTCGATAACATTAGGATCGTGAATCAATAAATTATCTTTAGCGTTCAAGCAAAGGTATGGTATTTACAGGTTGGGTTCAGTAATAGGTATCTTTTACGTTCATCAATGATAGCTATGATAAAGTTGGGTTCATCAGTGGGTATTATGTATGATATAGCTTTTTTCACGATAGGTATGTCATTGTATATCACCAATGTCTCTTACTTTATAATGTCTCTATCTTACAAGTCTAATAATAGAATATTTCGGTATGTTTCAGACATGAAAGACATCAATGAATGTATCATGTAATTGTCTCTATTGCAAGGATCTTACATTGTCTCTATTGCATCTAACATTGTCTCAGATCTAACTAAGACATTCTCTAGCTAGTGTTCCCACCCACCTCCCCAAGTGTTACTTACCTTCTATGAGAAAAGAAGACATTACCTAGCGATCAGGAAAAACAAGATATTACCTACCATTATTATCATGTGTCAAAGCTAAGAGGCCATGAAGAGAAGAAAATAAAAGAGTCCATGTCAATACTATTTACGATTGGTATGTTCATAAAGAGAACTGAACATTTACATTTTCTATGGATTGGACATTTACTATGTTTTTTGAAAGCCGGGATACTATGATTGAGATTTTGAAGAGTGGATCGTTTACAAGCAAGATCACTACGAATATCCATGCGAGCTCAGAAAGGAAATATTATTAGTATTATGTACAATGCAGGCTTGCAAAAAAGACAATTGTAAGCCCTCAAAAGTACCATGTGATTATCCAATCGAATCACCATGAAAAGGCAAGGGTGTCACATATGTTAAGTTCTCTTTGATTTTAGCAGAGAAAAAGACAATGAAGTACATCGAAGAGTAACCTCATTCATACTGGGAACCAGAGCGACGATCGAGCGAAGTGATAGGGGTTAGATTTGTCAGTGGGTTGGTGACCTACCATAACTTCACATTATTATCATTGGTTGACGAAAATGACCTAATATTCATTTTACAACCATTATAATTTAGATTTTATGGTCGAACTGCCCCTTGCACCTATATTTGGATCTGGAACTAGTAGTGGGAGATTTGGATATTTATATGTAACCAATATAAAGGGGTTTGGATTAGGGATCTGTAACTAAATCTCCATCTCGATCCACTAGTGCATTGTTAAATAATATTTTATGCTTTTCTAGGTGTGTGAAGACAATGACGGACCTAACAACCTCAGATCAAATGGGAACCAAATGGATAGCAACTGACCGATGGGGTTGAAAGTTGTAATGGGTGTTTTGGCTTCATGTTCATGTTTCTTATTTCTATTCCTCGATATTGATTCTATTGGCTTGACTTGACTTTGATTGCTTGTTCTTTCCATAGATTCTTTATCTTTACTTGACTTACCATAAGAGCTTGGACTTGTTGTCAATCCCCACACCCCTTGAGAGAAGCTCCGGGCACCAATGGGAACTCTAGGCAGCAAGGCTCAGAGGGAAGGAAGAAGCAAGCTATATAGAGTAGGGTTTCTCTCCTATACTTGTTGGTTTCTATATTCTATCTATATAGGTAATGGTTAGGTCAATGAGAAATTACTCTTTTCATGCATAGTTCATAGATGGGACTGATTACTTCTACTGTCAAAGATGTTTATAACTTGACTTAGATTATGTCTCTTACTACTGACCTTACCCAAAAATATTATTAGGATATATTTCATTGTTTATAAAGGTTAGAAGGTATTCTTTAGGTAGAAGGAAATAAAATAGTATTTAGGTATTAAAGAGGTCCTCTTCTTCTTAAGCACCACCACTAGAACTAGCTTTATATTTGAATCTATTTAGACTATTTCCTATCAACAACATACAACAATCAATACATACAACCAACCAGGAACAAATGATCCACTACCACTTATTACAATCCATGAAAAACAAAGCCATAGGGAATCATCATTATAGAAACTCCTTCTCCTTAGGGTTTCATTAGTCAAAGTACCCTTACCCCAATATAAGGGATAACCCCTATATTAAGTCTCTCTAGGAGAAATAAAGTATCTTGATGAGATTGAAGAAGATTGAAGGTAGGAGATCTAGGAACTCCTAGTATAGGAACTCATAGAATATACAGGAACTACTAGAATCTATAAAGTATGCTTTAGTAAATAGAATGCCTATTGAATATATGAAGATATAAAGCCTTAGGATCTATTATGTATATTTATGGTTCTATTACTCACTACTATAAGATCTATTACTATTTAGCTACTAAAATAACAAGGAATCAATGCTACTAAAAGAAAAGTGATCAAGTAAAGACAAAATCAATCTTAGAGAAAACCAGAGCTGCTATCAGGACCCTCTAACCTTATTCTACCGGCCTTTAACCTACTCTATTATTCATTAGTGCTACCTTACTACTCATAGCGGGAGAAACACACTCTACCAAAAGGAAGAACTACTACCAGTATCTAACATAGGATTAGAGTCTTCCATTTTTAAGGAGTGCTTTGGGATGGGATATTACTTTCTTACAAGCAGAGGAACTGACTTCCTCAATGCTAGAGAAGGCAAGGAATTATATGGCTTCAACCAACACTGTATATTAGATCTCCCATTGTTGGAATATTATCATAGGGGAACCAAACCCTAACCCCTTTAGAAAGTATCCTAACCCCTATATTAAGTATGCTCAAACAAATAGAAAGGATTAGAAGTAGGATAGGCTTCTATCTTTATTTCTCATTTAGTAAGGATTATGTCTCCTTTATTTAATAGTTATAAGTGAAAAGAAGTCAAACAGATAGAAAGGATTATAACTAGGACAGGCTTCTATCTTTATTTCTCATTTAGTAAGGATTACGTCTCCTTTATTTGATAGTTATAAGTGAAAAGAAGTAGAGTCTTCTTATTAGTTAAAGTGTAGGAACTCCTATGTATGGATCCTTTTTCATCTTGAATTCTTAGTTTGGAGATAGGAAGTATATTAACTCGTTAACTAGAGAAATTAGTTAGAACTCTTTATATGTACTTTAGATGTATTAGTATTCTATATAACTGTTAGATTAGTTTCATTAGATCTTTAGGAGGTTGAAAGAAAGAATAGATCCTTTGTATTTTTTGTAAGTTAGAGGAGTTAGTTAGTTAAGGTTTCTCTTTAATTGTTAGAATAAGGTCTTATAAAGAGTAGGAATTAGATGGAATAGTTGTTTAAGGAGTAAGTTAGATAAAGTAAGGAATGTAGTTATAGTAGAGTTAGTGTAGGAAGAGCTTAAGAACTCCTTGTTATAGTTTATGTATTAATATATATATAATTTAATGTTGAATAGTAGGAATATAATATATTAAGTATATAATGTTGAGATAAAGACTACAAAGTATAACTAGTTGAAAGAGTTGGAACTCCTCTCTTTATGTATTCTAACTCCTGCTCTATAGTATCTTTAGAGTCCTTATAGTAGTTAGTGTAGGTATCGGAATTGAATTTCATCTTATGCCAGGGTGAAAAGAGAAAGATATTAAGGAAATAGAGTTAGTATTTGTGTTTGTATAGGAATTAATAACTATTGAGTATTAGTAAGCTATCCTTTATGTATCGAAGAATAAGAGGAGTAACTAGTAAGTATTTTAGGTAGAGACTATATTAAGTAGCTTTAAGTAATAGACTATTAGTTGTCTGTAGCTAAGAGTTAGATTTAGGATTAGGAACTAGGAAGTAGAGTTTATAGAATTAGGAAATAGAGAGTTGGTTTAGATAGAAGATAGAAGGTTAGATTAGGAATAGTAGGAAAGATAAAGTCGCTCTATAGTATTTCTAGTTTAGAGTGTAGGAGCTATTAAGTATGCTTTAGAGTAGAAGAAGTATAAAGTGTAGCAGTGAGGAGAGAAACCATCTCTTCCTCTTTATTAAGTATCTTTAGGTTATTTATAGTCTTATTAGTAGGATCTATTCCTTCATTAAGGATCTTTTACTCCTTAGAAACTAGGAGATAAGATAAGAATAGTTAGACAATCAACTTAGAATCTATCTTCAAAGACAAAGGACCTAATAGATGACCTTATTACATATTGAAGTAATAAAACCACCTTGATACGAGGGAAGATCCCAATCAACTCCCATTCTAGTAAGGACAATTCACGAGTATATCGTATATGTATCTTTTATTCAATAGAGATTATGGTACCTCTATCATCTATCATGCACCCAACACAAACACAAGGTGAAGGGGATACACTCCCCAGAGCTATACTTTTCATTAGGATCTGGAAAGAGACTCTTTAAAAGATAGTATGTAGCTTTATGTTTAAAGACTATTTAGTATATATTTCTTGTTTACTTAGGAAGAGGAAGAGAAATAACTCTTTAGTTGTATTCATTGATTTTTCTATTTATAGTCTTAGAAACAATAGGAACTAGTTTGTAGCTGATGTATATGATATTGAGTCTTTGGTTTCTTGTTTGGTTATATATATTAGACTCAACTCAAACTAGATTCATAGAGCAGAGCTTCCTAGGCCATAAAATACGCCTCACAACATCGAGGTGCTCGAAACCACCACCCCAAAGAGTGTCTCTCCTTGGCTCTATGCTACTCCTATTATTCTCTTTATGACTGCAGCATGAAAGAACAACTAACAAATAATCACGTCAGGATGTAGCTATCACTTTATGGCCTATTTCACTAGCTATTGAACTTGGAATAACACAGGCTAGCAACACCTTTTTTAAACCTTGCCATTATTTGTATTTCTATCTCCATATAGAAAAGACACAAAGATACCATTTTCACTCTTTACCAAAACTCCTAGACTTTCACTGAACTCTTACTAGATTAGGAACTACTCATTGATTTCACATCTGGATTCAATATTATCTTCACTATTACTATTACCTTAGGTACTAGTGTTATAACCCTAAATTGCACTATTCCTGCTTACCTGGCATCAGGCCTACTCATGCCTCTTCCTAGCCAAAGCCATGCTGAGCAATTCCTCAAAAAATCACTTAAAACAAGTAACCCGTGCCCTAACTTCTCACTGGGCGCGGGCATCCGCTTGTTGTCCTCATACTGAACGTGGGCATCCGCGGGCTAACCCAAAACAGCCCGCGGGTACCTAACAAAGCAAAAAATCAGGAAAGTTTCCGCCGGGACACAAGGCTTTTTGTCAGCTAACTGGAACTCCGAGCCATGCATGGCCGAGAGTTCGCCAAAAACCCTAGCTCCTTCTAGCCTATAAAAGAAGGGGTAGGGGTACTATTCAAAGGAGGAAAATCATAGAAAAGAAACTCTGCCAAATTGCCAAGCCAGTTTTGTCCCAACCCTTTAGCCTTGCCTCAAGCTTTAGGAGGAGTTCATGAAGTAGCAATTGGAGGACAAAAAGAAGAGGAAGAGCCCAGGATCAGGATAGTGGAACAGTGACCGGTCTCAGAAATCATTGTAAGTTGGTTCATATTGAAGTTAATGAAAAAGATACTTTTCCCGTCCCGCATACATGAGTCTCATTTATGTAATTTGATTTATGTTTTATCTCTAACCCTATAATAGATCAGTAGCATGCATGCATAGTCTTGTCATGATTGCAGGGAATCTTTTGGAAGGAGCAGCAGCAAGGGGATAAGAAGCTCAATGGAGGATCTACTCCAGCCGTCCGGAAAAAGGTTGGTTTATTCTTCTCTTGTATGCATGTGAAGAAAGGGATTTTAGATTCGGGTAGAAGGTTAAAAGTTAAGTCTTGAGGGTCATGATCTGCGTATAATCTTAGAGCCCTAGCTTATTAGTCCGTAGGGTAGAAGACCCCACAATAGATCATTCAAGTATTCCACTCGCGTATGTATTATCGGTAAGACTGGTAGCTCTATTGGTGCTTTAAAAGAAAGGTTATATCACCGGTCTCAATATCTAGGCAATGAGAAAGAAAGCCCTATTAAGATAGCTAGGTAAGGACTTGGTCATAGAAAAATGCTTAGTAATAGGAAAGGACTTAGTACGAGTAAAGGCACTTTCAGTATAATCACTCTTTCTAGGACTTACTACAATGAATTGCAGATTATGGGTTAAAAGGACAGAAGCATATTCTGGGTTGAAACGAAAGGAAAGAGGAAGCCGAATTTCATCTTCCATAGTAAGGGTTGAAAGGAAAGGAAGCCGCATTTCCTCCTCCGTAGTGCGTATCCAATAGTCTAAGCGTTAGAGATACTCTTTAACAATAGTCTAAGAGTTAGTTAGACCATCTACTAAAGAAAGTGGCTAAAGACAATAGTTTGAGGAAGGTAAAGTGAAGTAAAGCTCTGCATTGAAGAGTTGAATGCCACAGAATTCCAAGTAAGCTCAGCTACTTCCATAAGTAGATTAAGAAAGCTAGGGCAATAAAAAGACATACATACTCAAAATGAGGTGTATTACTTGTCCTCTAGGTATGAGTTTGGATTGAAGTGATTTGGTTGTTGTATTGGGGAGAGTGTAACTATGGATTGTTGTTTGTATTTTAAGGGTAAGAGAAAGTAATGCATAAGTCTTCCTTGTTGCTTTTCTTTTCAAGGGTGCAAGTAAGTCATGCAGTGGAATATCAAAATTTTAGGTTGGCTCCTTGGACTAAAGGAGGTAAGGTTGTTAGGTGTGAATGTGTTTTTACTAATCATAACTAGGTTACAATGGCATTCTTCGTGATGGACTTGTCGGGTAGTTGAGTAAGGGTAATGAAGAACAACGGTTCGGAATACAGGTTGAAACAAACCCCGTGTAGATTGGGTAGTTCTAGGTGTAACCACATTCCTCCATTGGTAGTAATTGATGAACGTATAAGTGTGCCTACCACTTCCATATGTGAAAATGTGGGTAGGAATGGGGGCGAGGAAGGAGCACTCAAATTCCTATTTCTTTTTCTCCTTGGAAAGTATAGTAATCTGTAATTTGTGCATATATATTAGTAGAGAAGGCAAACCCCGTATCAACCTGTGACCAAGAGAAGTTTAGGGTACTTGGTAGGAGTGTAACCTGTACCTTGCAGACCTGGGAGGATTGAATATTTGGCCAGCCATTAGAGGGGTAGCCCGCGCTTAGTTAGGAAGGGTTGGGCGGGGTAAGAGTGATGGTAGAACCTGTGACCTTCCTTTTATATAATTGATTCGTAAAATTCAAGTAAAAGAGATAAGGGACGAGGCCCCTAGAGGTTATATAGTAGAAGTAATTGTTCCTCAGTGTGTTTTAAATAAGAAGGGAATATCTCAGCCTATATTCTATTGGGTGGGGAATATCTCAGCCTAACGGATCTTCAAACTTTCTACTTCAGATCGCCCACCATACTACTTCAGATCGCCCGCCATACATAGGTGGGTCTCGAATAGTTAGTCCCACTTCCAAACTAATTATAAAAATTAAGCATAGTTAAGAAGTAATATAATCTGAACTGAAAATCGAATTTGCATGCATTTGCTAGAGGGAGACCCGCATATATATTCCGGTGAGATAATAATAATAATAATATAATAGATTATATTATTATATAATATAAGGCCAGCTTGGGATTCAGTTGTCCACAATTCGGTTGAATATCAAGTTGTTGAAGAGCCAACTCGAGCCATCCCAGCCGCCTATTATATATATATTGGAAGAATTCGTTCTCAAAGAAATTGAAGATCCATCAGCCAGAGATCCAGTGGGATGGGAAAAGAAGTGATTGAGGATGGATGGAGATTCAGTCGACAAATCAGTTAGAGACCTAGTTGGAGAGAATCAATTGAAGAATCCATTCTTAATCCAGTTGCTCAAGATCTAGCGCCGGAGAACATATTTTATAAACTTAGTTTGACCAAGAGTCAATTGACTTGAGAAGTCATTGGAAATCCAACTGGCCAGTTGGGGAATTCATTTGCGACCTAGTTTGATATCTCGTCGGAGATTCAATGCTCTACAAAGAAGGAAATAACTACCCTCTCTATGTGGGTGGGATACCCGGCAACAATGAGAAAAACTGTAGAAAAAGATTCTATTTTTATTCACCAGCTGGTGGGTTGGGCGTTTAAAGAACATTGATCTGGCCCGGGACGGGTTTACTACTACCAATCAGTATTTTTCTCTTTTTCATTCCACTGATCACCCTCACAAGATTTTGGGGGGTAAGGAATTAGCCAAGCTCGGTGGGTTAGTAATCCCTCATCGTTAGAAGGTATTGAATGAAAGGGTGGTGGTGGGAATGAATCAAATAGTAGACACAATGCATTGAAATCCAAAGCCGATACATAACTCCATAGAATAAGTTCCGTTTGGCAATGAAGTATTTCTATTGGCAATTAAGTTAGTGTTTTTTTGACTTTACGACACCCCCCAACCATTACAGGTATGCTTGGATAGGATTATTCCAGTCCTAACAGAATCCGATTCTCCAAGAATGACCAATGCATTTGGTTTAGGCCAATGGTTGCTTGCGTACAAGCCGACAGGTGGGTGGCACTAAATAAATAAAGAGTGGTCTTTAAATGTGTCGCTTGGCCGACATCTCCAGACCCTCGAACCAAGAGATCAGACGAAGATCTTCAGATTAGGTAGATTGGATTGATCCAATGATTCCTCCATTGAGACCTAGCTGGGAGGCACCCATGTAGGAGTCACTTTCTGTAATACCGGAAACCATGGAAATAGTAATGCCCGTCACTCATAAAGAGAGACTTCAACCTAACTAACTATCTATGGCATAGATTGTTGTCAGTATTATATACGTAACAACCATATCATTCATCCCTTTATCCAGGGTGGTTCTCGTCCACTCCGCTTCTGTGAATTTGTTTCTCCCCTTTCTATTATTAAAACAAGTTATTACACTATCTCAATCTTGATTTGAGAAAATAGCTATCTATGGATCTAGCATTTTATAGAGCTCTTATTGCCTACCAAATACATCTTAACAACATTTCTGAGAGAAAGATATAAATGAATGATTAGATGATATGTGCTTGTTGTAATAAGAAAAACGTGATTCGACAACAGAACACTCTGCATAGGGATGGATATAGCTCCAAGGTCGGGGCATTCAGAAGAGTTTAGAACTTTAGCTGCTTAGGAGAACCACTTATCTATCGTCCTGTGTAACCCCGTTAATACATATATAATAGGGGTAGATCTAACCCAAATTCCCCTATTTGACAGAAGAAACATAATCTCTAATCCATTAAAACAAAACCTTGACTTGATCAAAGCATAAATGCCTTGTTTGTTGCCCCAGCGGATTGATTTCCACCATCATGGTTCACCCCGCTCCAACCAGTATTCTTTGGGGATGAGGAGTTCGACTATCTGAGTTTTGCAGTTTCCTGCCCACCTCTTCAATAAGAAGAAATAGGGGTGGCTTTAGCTACTTTGTAACCCGACTCAAGGAAATTCGCCTCAATTGGATACAATGTCTTCGGTCAACTAAGATCTGTATCCATCCATTCCTTTGGGATTCTCATTCCCTAGCAGAAGTTACCAGTCTGTAGGAAGGTCTTCGGTAAGCTTTCGTAAAGCTCAAGGGCTTACTCAGAGTTAGAAGTTAGTGGCATTATTCCCCGTTAATGGAGAGAGTGACTCGCTCTATACCCTTTACTGGAGCTAAGGAAGCGATGGTGAGACCCTTAAGAAATTATATCGATTTTCTACAGCCTTGAGCATATATAAGCCTCGGCTTCAACATAAAAAATAGAAGCATAAGCATTGGCAGCAGAGCCTTCCCACTTACCTGTTTGGACGACTGACTACCCTTTGAACGATTCTTGGACGAATGATACCCTTACTTCAATAATTTTATGTGCAGGACGGAAAGATGCCTTTTCTTGGGCATTCTACCGATCCCTTCCCCCAACCAGCTACCGATCCCTTCTCCAACTACTAGTCCCTTTGCCCAACCAATCTACTTCTATTCCAACTAGGAAAGAATCACTCGATGGATGGATAAAGGATCAATACCAAACCCATGCCCTCTAGGGGGGAACACATTACAAAGGGGATAGCATGAAATACATACATTAGTAAGTGCGATGATAAGTGCATTGGGCTGAAAGGACTATGAATCATTGTATTTCTCCACGCTAGTGAATGAATAGAGTTAGTGATGTATGACAAGAGCTGAGTTGAGCGATCAATGTCTCTTTATTATCGAATATCAGATCTATCTCTTTATAGCCTTCCCTTATGAGCAATCGATGTCTCTTTATTATCGAATATCAGATCTATCTCTTTATAGCCTGTCCTCATGAGCGATCGATGTCTCTTTATACCTGGTATTTCTAATCCTCCATAGATTGATTATTCCAGTGAATAGTGAATACCATATCGAATAGCGAAGACCATCACCCTCGCTAATACCAGTTCAAGTACTCATTCTCGCTAATACCTGTTCTCCCTCACTAACCAGTTCTTATCTGTTCATACCAATTCTTATTTGTATGGACTATAAGTTGCTACTCCCTGTTCAAGTACTCATTCCAAACAGGGATATATTTATTAAGCAGGTAAGTTGTATAAGACTGCGAAGTCGAATCCATTCATACCAGTGCCTCTTATATATGTTCATACCATATAGATACATATTCGTTCATACCACTTCCTCTTATATATGTGCATACCAGATAGATACATATTCGTTCATACCAGTTCCTACCTGTTTCTATCCTCTTTTCTCGGCGATCACTTGCTAAAACGTCCATCTTCCACTCCCCTTGTATGATCGACGATAGCTCACTTAACTGACCATGAGATCCCCTTCGAGCCCTTGGGATACCTCTAGCTTTCTTATATTCTCTAGTTAGGTCTTATGCCTTTTTACGAAATGGACTTTTAAGCCACAACACTGAAGACAGAAAGGAAAATATTCTAATTATTCTAATCTATGGGTGCTACGGGTATTTGGACTACACCACCTAGGAAAGGAAGGGAGGTCTTCACTACCTCTTCCTTGACTGATAGATTGGGGCAGGAAAGATTAAAAACCATTAATTAAATCATTATCGATCACTAGCATTTTTATCAGAGCAATTACCTTCCTCAAAGGCTACGTAAAACCTATGCATCAACTCTCTTTAAACGAAGGTATTTCCCTCCCTAAAACATCCATAACACCTCCTATACAACCTTCCCATAGTCACTGGGTGGGTCTTAAAGGATTATAATATCCTGTAGGCTATTGAACCTTCTTATTTGATGAGTTGAGGGGACTTTTCATTAGAAGGATCAAGGAAGGGAGGTCTTAACTCCTACCTCCTTATCACTACTACTAGTTGTACCACCTGATATCGGGGGGTCCACCCCCAACCCCTCTAAGAAAGGTTGATTTGAGAACTTACCCTTCTTTTATTCTGGTATGACAGGGCAGGGATCATTCCCCCTTGGGGTAATGTGGTGGAATTTTCCCTTGCCCCTTATCTTAGTCCAGTCTGTCAAACATATTCGTTCAATATATTTTTACGTAGGTGTTTACGAGTGGAATTTTTGCGATACACCTCCGTAAAATGACCATTTGTTGGGGTCCTTATCACGCCTACCTTCTCTATGGCTACCTTAACCAGAGGTAAGAATGGGGTATCTCATGCCTACCCTATCTCGCCCTCCCTTTCCTTTGGTCATATTACCCAACTTCTTATGACATCATAGCCGGATACTCTGTAACACCTCTCCATTCACTCTATTTTAAAGGTGCGAAGCCACTTGTCCTTGCTCTCAGAAGAGAAAGCGATGAATCCCTTCCTCAGGCAAGGAGGTTTTCACTCCCAAAAACATGCGTAACACCTGTGTAAACATAGCTAGAGGTTACTTATTTAGAGGGGGGCTTGTTCCATCCTCATAGCAAGAATATGGGTCTTATTATTACTCACGCTCGAGGATTTTCTCTTGGCTTGCCTAAGGAGATTGCTTGCCTAAGGATGCTCCGCTCCTCACCTTCCTAGCGTCAAGTGAGCCCTCATTCCTCATATTAGGAGGTTTTAATTGCACAAATGAGGTTACATTGGGATTAGCTGGCTTAATTAGCGGTATGGGCTTGACAAGATGAGCCGTTCTTTTCCCTTCTATAGCCATTAGTAGAAGCGAGGGAGTATCGATGACCCGAACCCACATGAAAAGTTCTAGAATTTAAAGACTTTATGAGTGATATCCATTTTGTAGCTTAGAGTTAAAGTCTGTAGCTTATCATAATGGATAAATAATTCTTAAAAGAGTCGTCATGAACCAATTAACATAATTAGCATGAGACAATTCACATGAGAAGAACAAGACAAGGGGGATCTCGATTGTCTGAATTTCCTTCTCTTAACCGCCATGAACATATGTGAATGAAATGAATTAGATTAGATTAGACCGATTAGTGAGATATGCCAATTCATATTATCTTTTTGTATTAGCAGGCTAACGGCTACAGTAGTGGTTGTACAATATTTGTTGGCTACCATTCGTATTAGATGATAGCGAGATTGGATTAGCACAATTGGATGATAGCAATAAATATTAGATATTACTTTAAGGATTAAGGGTGTAAGTCAGAAGCCACGATAAGTATGGCCACTATCATATTAGATATCGGATATTCCATGATAAGTTTATATATGCCACAATACTTTAGCTGGATACCATTACATTCGTTCTGAGCGGCTTTGCATTCTGAGCTGGCTATCATTGTGTTCTGACAAGATTCGTTATGAATGGGAAATTCACATGAACGAAAGATCGATATTGTCTAAATTTATTTCTATTGACTTCCATAAGCCTAAGGATAGACTCTTTATACATGTTCTTGCAGAGCCATGTGTTCTCAAGGGCGAAGCCCAAACCGAGCTAGTCAATTCTCAAGCGGAGCTAGGCATCTAAGTGAGTTTCTCTCCCAAGTTACTTATTTAGAAGGGGGGGGGTGATAGGATTGTATGAGGATTTTCTCTCATCAATTCCTCATATATTTATTCTGAGCGATGGGGATTAGAATGGTAGTTGCAGGAATGTGGGGTTCCTCCTCGCCTCATTACGGGTTTCTATCTAGCTATATTCTTTTCACTGGCCTATTGCAGTATGGAAGATGTGGGGTTCTGACTTTCCTTCTGACTAGATCCTGCTACACCAAAATCTCCTTTATTGCTATGTAAGGCACATAAGCAACTACCTGGGAATATCCCACATATCCTCGGAAATGCTTCAGTGCTTGAACCAAAGCATATGCCTGTTTTTCTATTAATGTGTAATTTCATTCAGCTTCTATTAGGCTTTTGTTCATAAATGTTATGGGATAAACCTTGTTCATTTTTCTGTAGTAAAACACCAACAATTAAATCATCTTAAGCAAATGAAAAAATCTGAAACTCCTTGAAATAATCTAGACTTAGAAATAAAGGAGTTGATGCAATAGCTTCTTTGATCTGATGAAATGCCCACTTCCTCCTTTCATTATTCCATTTCAAATCACTATCCTTTTTAAGCATATCTTAAATTGGTTTTGTGATTTCTTATTAAAACCAAGATCATATAGTCCTGTTGACTTAAGCCTCTTCATATTTACAATGTTGGAATTCTCTTGTTCTTTGGGAATGCCAGCTTTGTCATTCTTGACTCTGGCACTCAGTTCAACATCTTCCTTGTCACCAACCCAGTCTCCTAGTTCCTCACTTTCACCATTACCACCAATGGACCTTTTTTCATATTGCTCATTTCTTCCTATTGCTCTTGGTTCATTACCTTCCTCCTTGCTATCCCTGTACCTTCTTTCATCATTTTCATCAAGTCCATCACTGGGTTTATGTTTATCGACTTCCATAGATTCAGTGTATAAAGTTTTCCTTGCTGTCAGATTTTCATCCCTCAGCTAAAAAGACTGTATAATGTCTGACTGTCCTTCACAGTATATGTTTATGTTTATTTATGATCATCTGCCTCATTTGGTCCTGTGGATTTTTGGGGTTTGTACTTCAATGAAGGCTTATCCCCAGGCAAGTGGCCTATTTTATCTCTTGCAACTAGAATAGATTGAGGCATGCTACTGGAATCATGTTTTCCAACAACATCACTTTTGGCATCTTTCACCGAAGTTACTTCCTTCATTGTAGATAGCATCCTTGAATCATGCAGTGAAATCCATCGTTTTACACCTCCAACTCACATTCCACGCTTCGCCTTCTCTTATCGATCGAACAAATAAAGAAAGAAATGGTCTGGCTCTTCCAAACTTAACGACTTAACAAACGATGTTCACTTGGCCGTGTAAAACATGGATTAGCATTATGTTATCCCAACAAGTAATCTTCCATCCAGATAGAGGATTGGTATAAGTGCTATATGAATACTTCAGAATCATATATGGGATGTTTCTCTCCATTCTCTATGAGCCACTTATTTCTTCAAAATGGGATATATAAGTTATTTTCTTCTTCCTCCCTAGTAACTCGGTGTCGTCACACCACTAGGATACTTTGAATAAACTGGGGTACATATGGGATACACTAGTGCTAAAACCTCTTCCCGAAATCTCTTCCAAACTATTCGGGTCATTGCAGGCCTTCCCCCTTTGTTGGTGTGGAACCAGTTGGTTCCATGGTTTGGGAATTCTGTTGATCCTCGGTACTCCATCATGGCATAGGGAAATATGGGAAGTGAGGAAGATCAGGCATAACCGGAAGAATTTTGTGGAATAAGTGGATTTATCCAGTTGGGGCATCATTTCTCTGGTTCTATTTTTTCCCTTTCCTATATTAGATCTATCCATAAATAGACTCTCGTACGAGTAGTCAAGGTATAGGGAGAAAGAAGATATAGGGCTTCGAGTCATCGGTTCTTTGTTTACCAACATAAAGCATGGGATATTGTCTCAAGATATGATGTATACGATATTATGCTTGTTGCCAGGGCTAGGCGTTTTCACGTTAAGGGTAGGCCTATTCATTTCTCGTTTCATGGGGGAACTCGAAGGGATCGATGGGTAGGGGGCCCTATTTAGTTAGGTTCCATTTGGTTGGGGATTAGGGGTTCGGTCAGGTAAGAAGAATAACAATCAGGATATGCTTCCTACCTATTAGTCTTAGGCAGATAATCAAAGGGAAAGGCACCAACATTCCTAGTTCTTCCATCATCCAATTCACTGAAATGAATCGTGCATGTTATCACTGAAATTTCGTCCGCACAGGGCGACAAGAACTCCGCAACATCAGCACAGAAAAAAAGTCATTCATGGCATAAGGATTAACTCCACAGCACAACAAAAGGGCCAAAACTATACAAAATTGGCTAAAAAATTAAAAAGCGCAGCATACCCACTAAAAATGAACGCGCGCGCGCAATACCTCCGTATATTGGGCGCATATGCGCGGCTGTGGGGTGCCAAACCTGCGCGCCTGCCAAACGGCGCATTTATGAAGCTGGTCGGCCTCCCAACCACTAATGGATCAGCTCCCAAGTCGATTTGACATCAAATCCGAGCTCAATCTGCGTGGGGAGGCTGGTCAAAGACCTAATTGTGCCCTA
>ML790318.1:218699-233291 GCA_009831015.1 Picea engelmannii | reverse complement strand
ACTGAGAAGTTCTCTTGGTGTAGAGGATCCATGGGCATTGCTACCCTGGATTGTTGACTATGTAACCCTGTAACCCCTTGTGTGTAAAGAAAACAACAAGTGGGAGAATGTTGGGTATGTGTTATATTCTTTGCACGAGTAGTAGTCTCTGAGCGCTTGCGCCGGGCGCGCGGGGGGGTAAGAGGGGGGTGCAGGGGGGGCGGAGCCCCCCGCGTGGGGGTTCGGGGGCAACGCCCCCGAAAATTTTTTTTTTGGGCCGACATATTTTCGCCGGTTTCGGGCCGACATATTTCCAGGACCACATGATATTAGGTGGTTTTCGGCACATGGTTTTTGTCGATGGTTTTCTATTTTCGGTTAAGGAATTAGGGTTTTGGACTAATCCAGGTCATTGGGTTAGGGTTTTGGATGCCGCTGGCTCCTATATGTATATTGTATTGTAAACAGTGTAAAGCAATGTGTATCAATATAATATATGCTGGTTTTCCCGGTTTGGGTTTCCAGGTGAAAAATCTCTGTGTAATGTTTGTATTTTCCATTGTATCTTTTTCAGTTCTTTTCTGAATATCAGTTTGCAGTAGATATTGTACAAGGTTAGAATTTACAATAATTACGTAACTAAACCACAGTTGTCTAAATAAAATTGTTGAACGAGATAACTGTAATTAAAGGATTTGCAAACATTTGATTGGTTTATTGTCTTTTATAAAAAGAATAATCTTGTTGATTGGATTGGATGCATACATAAATTACTATAAGGGTGATAGTTATTGATTATCAGTACATGCACGAGACTTGTATGTACTAGCTACACATGCCTTTCTTGTACATGTACACTAGTATGTATGAGTTTTCTTGGCTTACTTACTAATAATGTCGGTTAATTGTTATGAATGTGTGAACCATGTGTCTTTTCCCTTGTATCATAAAATACTTTAACTTTGGGACAAAGTTTCCTAAAGGGTGGGTGTATGTAACAACCCTAGTTAAATAGTTGCATAGGGTTTATCAAGTATAGTTAATTAAATAATTAACTAACCTAATATATTTTAGTTAAACAATGATTATTTATTAATAATATTAATTAATTAATTAAATTATTTATTAATTGTTTATATCTGTTGATTAATTAATTAATTAACTCATTAAAGGTTTGGGTAATGAATTAAGAGCTTAATAATTTTTATTTATTTATTATAAACTTTACATATGTAAGGGGGGATGAAGCATTGAGTGGAGGGATAAGGTGATAAATGGAAGGATAAGGTAATAAATGGATGGATAAGGTGGGTGGCATTAAAGGAGGGTAGGAGTCGGTGAATGGGGGGGATATGACTGGGCAAAGGCCTTCAGGAATGATTATGAAATTTTGGGGGAGGAACCATTTCTGGAGGGAGGGACTGTATTTCCTGGTTTTGATATTTTTCTGGTTGGGAGTTTGGGAGGACAGTTGCAGGGGTGCACCTGGTTGCTGGGAGTTTTGGGATCGGGGGCCAAGAATCCTTACGGAATCTTGGAGCTAGGGAGCCGGATAGGCTGCTCCTAGTTGGTTGGGTGGTTAGTCGGTTTTGGGCAAGGTTTGGTCAAAGCATCAGGCAGAGTTTGGGTAGAGCAGCAGAGAGGACAACCAGAGATCGGGAATTTAGCATTAGACCGAGGTATTTTTTATTATGTATTTTCATGATTATGTGGTGTTATGTGGATGGTTATGTAATTTATTAGCATGTTGTTCATAAATTTAAATTTCTGCTGCTTATATGTTGAATAATCTTAATGTTTAAAATTATGAATTTTCTTTTTAGGCTTAATTCAATTAGGTTCTTACATTAATTCTTTTAAGCCCTACCTGTTAACCTCTATAACCCCTAATCCAATAAATCTTATCCCTTAATTCTCTTAATTCTTTTAACCCGGTTAACATCTATAAATCCTAACCCTTAATTCTCTTCATTCTTTTAACCCCTACATGTTAACATCTATAGCATCTAACCCATATAACCCATATAATCCTCAATAAATCCTAACCCTTAATTCTCTTAATTCTTTTAACCCCTACATGTTAACATCTATAGCATCTAACCCATATAACCCATATAATCCTTGTAACTTCTAATCCATATAACCCCTAATCCAATAAATCCCAACCCTTAATTCTTTTAACCCCTACATGTTAACATCTAGAGACTCTAACCCATATAATCTATATAACCTATAATCCATATAACCTTTGACAACTATAACCATTAAACCCTATAACTCATATAATCCTCACCCCCATAACTTCAAGCCCTCAATTCTTATACTTTATAATATTTAACACTTAAAACATTTTAACTCATGAAAACCATATTTCTTATAATACCTAAAACAACATTCTTAACACCTAAGTTATACAACCCTTAATGTTAACTCCTAACATTTATAACCTTTATACCTCCTAATACCATGGCCCATATAATGTTGAACCGCTAACATCTATAAGACTTATAATACTTCATCCCTAACTACTCTAACTCATAACATCTCTAACCTATAACTCCTAAATATAATTGCTTATAGCAAATTTGTCGCAAGATTATTTACATTCGTCTCTCTTGCGACGATATCAAATTATGCTTGGATTCATTTCATATTTGGTTTATCAACTTGAAATCTCAAATTGATACTTTGCAAGCTAGCTGGACCTTCAATCAAATACAAATATCAAACTTGGAATCATTAACATATCTACTAGAACATATGAAAAATAGGATTTATGGTTTCCATGATGAATTGATGATGGAAGAAAGTGGGTGTGTCGGTCAAATTTGAGTCCAAAAAACTTCCCATATCGTTAAGGCATGTGAATAGTCTATCCAGGTCAAATTTCAATGCATACAGATACAGTTCAAAAACATTTCAACGTTGGCCCCATTCACATGTCATTGTTTCCCACCTCTAGTATCTTGATGGTGTTGATTAAGGAATCAAGGAAATAGAGGGATTTTTCATCACAAATATGACATAGATACATTGTATATACATTAATGTAGAACCTGAAATAAAAAATGAAGAAAGATTGACGAAAGCCTAAAACTTGCATCAACCAAATTGGGTACTTTGAAAGAAAATTAGGGTTTATGGTTTACATGATGAATCGATGAAGGAAGAAAGTGGGTGTGTCACTCAAATTTGAGTCCATAAACCCTCCCATATCGTTAATGGATGCCAATAGTCTATCCATGAAAAATTTCAGTGCATACAGAAACTGTTTGAAAAAATTTCAACGTTGGCCCCATTTGCAGGTCCCTGTTGTCGGTGTCTAGTCCTCATACAATTTTCATTCCTCGTTCCTCTTTACTCTATCCTCATTCCTTGACCATGGTGTAGTCCCCAAGATCCATTATTTTTGTACAAAACATACTAATGGCATAAAATGTCCCACACAAAGACCAAATTAATATCCGCTACATAAGTCTTTTGTCTTTTTTCAACGACTATGTAACGAATCTCAATTCTAAGAAGATTCAAATTGGACCTAAGAACCTTAAGTTATTTCCTTAACCATGTTTGACATAACACTATCATTCAATAGTAAAATTGTTACAATTCATTGTAAGGCATCATGTGTACTGAGGGCTTGAGCCACCATATCCACAAAGGAAACAAACCAAGAATATTTATCTTATGAACAAGATATGGTACTATCCATTTTGAGGTTTGGAATATATATTTTTCTTATAGACCCTACTACATTTCACCATAAAATAATCCCTACACTCCTTTCAAACCATGTAACACCATTCAAATTAGACACAATATTCTTGCGACGAATTAGGTATACTATCGACGAACGTTTTTCGTCGATAGTATAGCAAATTCGTCGCAAGATTATTTACATTTGTCTCTCTTATGACAATATCAAATGATGCTTGGATTCATTTCATATTTGGTTTATCAACTTTAAATCTCAAATTGATACTTTGCAAGCTAGTTGGACCTTCAGTCAAATACAAATATGAAACTTGGAATCACTAACATATCTACTAGAACATATTAAAAATAGGGTTTATGGTTTCCATGATGAATTGATGATGGAAGAAAGTGGGTGTGTCACTCAAATTTGAGTCCATAAACCATCCCATATAGTTAAGGCATGTCAATAGTCTATACATGACAAATTTTAGTGCATACAAAAACTGTTTGAAAAACTTTCAACGTTGGCCCCATTCGCAGGTCCCTGTTGCCAGTGTCTAGTCCTCGTACAATTTTCATTCCTCATTCCTCATTCCTCGTTCCTCATTCCTTGACCATGGTGTAGTCCCAAAGATCCATTATTTTTGTACAAAACATACTAATGGCATAAAATGTCCCACACAAAGACCAAATCAATATCCACTACATAAGTCTTTTTTTCTTTTTGCAACGACTATGTAACGAATCTCAATTATAAGAAGATTCAAATAGGACCTAAGAACCTTAATTTATTTCCTTAATCAAGGGTGACATAACACTATCATTCAATAGTAAAATTGTTACAATTCATTGTAAGGCATCATGTGTACTCAGGGCCTGAGCCACCATATCCACAAAGGAAACATACCAAGAATATTTGTCTTATGAACAAGATATGGTACTATCCATTTTGAGGTTTGGAATAGAGATTGTTCTTATAGACCCTACTACATTGCACCATAATATAATCCCTACACTCCTTGCAAACCATGTAAAACCATTCAAATTAGACACAATATTCTTGCGATGAATTAGCTATGCTATCGATGAACTATTTTCGTCGATAGTATACCAAATTCATCGCAAGATTATTTACATTAATATCTCTTGCGATGATATCAAATGATGGTTGGATTCATTTAATATTTTTTTTATCAAATTGAAATCTCAAATTGATACTTTGCAAGCTAGTTGGACCTTCAGTCAAATACAAATATGAAACTTGGAATCATTAACATATCTACTAGAACATATGAAAAATAGGGTTTATGGTTTCCATGTTGAATTGATGATGGAAGAAAGTGGGTGTGTCACTTAGATTTGAGTCCAGAAACCCTCCCATATCGTTAAGTCATTCCAATAGTTTATCCATGAAAAATTTCAATGCATACAGAAACTGTTTGAAAAAATTTCAATGTTGGCCCCATTCGCAGGTCCCTGTTGTCGGTGTCTAGTCCTCGTACAATTTTTGTTCCTCCTTCCTCCTTCCTCATTCCTCATTCCTCGTTCCTCCTTCCTCTATCCTCATTCCTTGACCATGGTGTATTCCCCAAGATCCATTATTTTTGTACAAAACATACTAATGGCATAAAATGTCCCACACAAAGACCAAATTAATATCCGCTACATAAGTATTTTGTCTTCTTTCAACAACTGTATAACGAATATCAATTCTAAGAAGATTCAAATAGGACCTAATAACATTAATATATTTCCTTAACCACGGGTGACATAACACTATCATTCAATAGTAAAATTGTTACAATTCATTGTAAGGCATCATGTGTATTGAGGGCTTGAGCCACCATATCGACAAAGGAAATATACCAAGAATATTTGTCTTATGAACAGGATATGGTACTATCCATTTTCAGGTTTGGCATAGAGATTGTTCTTATAGACCATACTAAATTGCACCATAATATAATTCCTACACTCCTTGCAAACCATGTAACACCATTCAAATTAGACACAATATTCTTGGGATGAATTAGCTATACTATCGACGAACTTTTTTCGTCGATAGTATAGCAAATTCATCGCAAGATTATTTAAATTCGTCTCTCTTGTGACGATATCAAATGATGCTTGGATTCATTTAATATTTGGTTTATAAACTTGAAATCTCAAATTGATACTTTGCAAGCTAGTTGGACCTTCAGTCAAATACAAATATGAAACTTGGAATCATTAACATATCTACTAGAACATATGAAAAATAGGGTTTATGGTTTCCATGATGAATTGATGATGGAATAAATTGGGTGTGTCACTCAAATTTGAGTCTAGAAACCCTCCCATATCATTAAGGCATGCCAATAGTCTACCCATGACAAATTTCAATGCATACAGAAACTATTTGAAAAAAATTCAACATTGGCCCCATTCGCAAGTCCCTATTGTCGGTGTCTAGTCCTCGTACAATTTGTGTTCCTTGTTGCTTGTTCCTCGTTCCTCATTCCTTGACCATGGTGTAGTCCCCAAGATCCATTAATTTTGTAAAAAACATACTAATGGCATAAAATGTCCCACACAAAGACCAAATTAATATCTTCTACATAAGTCTTTTGTCTTTTTTCAACGACTATGTAACGAATCTCAATTCTAATAAGATTCAAATAGGATATAAGAACCTTAAGTTCTTTCCTTAACCATGGGTGACATAACACTATCATTCAATAGTAAATTTTTTACAATTCATTGTAAGGCATCATGTGTACTGAGGGCTTGACCCACCATATCCACAAAGGAAACATACCAAGAATATTTGTCTTATGAACAAGATATGGTACTATCCATTTTGAGGTTTGGCATAGAGATTGTTCTTATAGACCATACTACATTGCACCATAATATAATCCCTACACTACTTGAAAACCATGTAACACCATTCAAATTAGACACAATATTCTTGCGACGAATTAGCTATATTATCGACAAACGTTTTTCCTCAATAGTATAGCAAATTTGTCGCAAGATTATTTACATTCATCTCTCTTGCGACGATATCAAATGATGCTTGGATTCATTTCATATTTGGTTTATAAACTTGAAATATCAAATTGATACTTTGAAATCTAGTTGGACCTTTAGTCAAATACAAATATGAAACTTGGAATCATTAACATATCTACTAGAACATATGAAAAATAGGGTTTATTGTTTCTATGATGAATTGATGATGAAAGAAAGTGGGTGTGTCACTCAAATGTGAGTCCAGAAACCCTCCCATATCGATAAGGCATGCCAATAGTCTATCCATGACAAATTTCAGTGCATACAGAAACTATTTGAAAAAATTTCAACGTTGGCCCCGTTCGCAGGTCTCTGTTGTCGGTGCCTAGTCCTCGTACAATTTTCATTCCTCGCTCCTCATTCCTTGTTTCTCGTTCCTCGTTCCTCGTTCCTTGTTTCTTTTACCATGGTGTAGTCCCAAAGACCCATTATTTTTGTCCAAAACATACTAATGGCATAAAATGTCCCACACAAAGACCAAATTAATATCTGCTACATAAGTCTTTTGTCTTTTTTCAACGACTATGTAATGAATCTCAATTCTAAGAAGATTCAAATAAGATATAAGAACATTAAGTTCTTTCCTTAATCATGGGTGACATAACACTATAATTTAATAGTAAATTTTTTACAATTCATTGTAAGGCTTCATGTGTACTGAGGGCTTGAGCCACCATATCCACAAAGAAAACATACCAAGAATATGTGTCTTATAAACAAAATATGGTACTATCCATTTTGAGGTTTGGCATAGAGATTGTTATTATAGAACCTACTACATTGGACCATAACATAATCCCTACAATCCTTGAAAACCATGTAACACCATTCAAATTAGACACAATATTCTTGCGACGAATTAGTTATACTATCGACGAACTTTTTTCGTCGATAGTATAGAAAATTTGTCGCAAGATTTATTTACATTTGTCTTTCTTATGACGATATCAAATGATGCTTGAAATCATTCCATATTTGTTTTATCAACTTGAAATATCAAATTGATACTTTGCAAGATATCTGCACCTTCAGTCAAATACAAATATGAAACTTGGAATCATTTACATATCTACTAGAACATATGAAAAATAGGGTTTATGGTTTCCATGATGAATTGATGATGGAAGAAAGTGGGTGTGTCACTCAAATTTGAGTCTAGAAACCCTCCCATATCATTAATGCATGCCAAAAGTCTATGCACGACAAATTTCAGTGCATATAGAAATTGTTTGAAAAAATTTCAACGTTGGCCCCATTCGCAGGTCCCTATTACCGGTGTCTAGTCCTCGTACAATTTTCATTCCTCATTCCTTGTTCCTCCTTCCTCATTAATCGTTCCTCTATCTAAATTACTTGACCATGGTGCAGTCCCCAAGATCCATTATTTTTTTACAAAATATACTAATGGCATAAAATGTTCCACACAAAGACCAAATTAGTATCCGCTACATAAGTCTTTTGTATTTTTTCAACGACTGTGTAACGAATCTTAATTCTAAGAAGATTCAAATAGGACCTAAGAACATTAAGTTATTTCCTTAACCATGGGTGACATAACACTATCATTCAATAGTAAAATTGTTACAATTCATTGTAAGGCATCATGTGTACTGAGGGCTTGAGCCACCATATCCACAAAGGAAACATACCAAGAATATGTGTCTTATGAACAAGATATGGTACTATCAATTTTGAGGTTTGACATAGAGATTGTTCTTATAGACCCTACTACATTGCACCATAATATAATCCCTACACTCCTTTCAAACCATATAACACCATTCAAATTAGACACAATATTATTGCGGTGAATTAGCTATACTATCGACGAAATTTTTTCGTCGATAGTATAGAAAATTCGTCGCAAGATTATTTACATTCGTCTCTCTTGTGACAATATCAAATGATGCTTGGATTCATTTAATATTTGGTTTATAAACTTGAAATCTCAAATTGATACTTTTCAATCTGGCTGGACCTTCAGTCAAATACAAAAATGAAACTTGGAATCATTAACATATCTACTAGAACATATGAAAAATAGGATTTATGGTTTCCATGATGAATTGATGATGGAAGAAATTGGGTATGTCACTAAAATTTGAGTCCAGAAACCCTCCCATATCATTAAGGCATGCCAATAGTCTATCCATGACAAATTTCAGTGCATACAGAGACTATTTGAAAAAATTTCAATGTTGGCCCCATTTGCAAGTCCCTATTGTTAGTGTCTACTCCTAGTACAATTTGTGTTCCTTGTTCCTTGTTCCTCGTTCCTCATTCTACGTTCCTCGTTCTGTGACCATGGTGTAGTCTCCAAGATCCATTAATTTTGTACAAAACATACTAATGGCATAAAATGTCCCACACAAAGACCAAATTAATATCTGCTACATAAGTCTTTTTTCGTTTTTCAACGACTATGTAACGAATCTCAATTCTAAGAAGATTCAAATAGGACCTAAGAACCTTAAGTTCTTTCCTTAACCATGGGTGACATAACACTATCATTCAATAGTAAATTTTTTACAATTCATTGTAAGGCATCATGTGTACTGAGGGCTTGACCCACCATATCCACAAAGGAAACATACCAAGAATATTTGTCTTATGAACAAGATATGGTACTATCCATTTTGAGGTTTGGCATAGAGATTGTTCTTATAGACCCTACTACATTGCACCATTCAAATTAGACACAATATTCTTGCTACGAATTAGCTATACTATCAACGAACGTTTTTCGTCGATGGTATAGCAAATTCGTCGCAAGATTATTTACATTTGTCTCTCTTGCGACGATATCAAATGATGCTTGGATTCATTTCATATTTGGTTTATCAACCTGAAATATCAAATTGATACTTTGAAAGCTAGTTGGACCTTTAGTCAAATACAAATATGAAACTTGGAATCATTAACATATCTACTAGAACATATGAAAAATAGGGTTTATGGTTTCCATGATGAATTGATGATGAAATAATTGATTGATGATGATTAAATTAGTTGATTTAGCATTATCCTAATAATTTGATCTTAAACAGCATTGATCTAGCACCAGCAAAACCGCATAACATTGATCTGGTACTGCCCTGTGATATTCTGGTACCAACCTGTGTTATTCTGGTACCAGCCTATGTTATTCTGGTACCATCCTGTGCTATTCTGGTACCAGTGTGACTGTGTTATTCCGGTACCAAGAATCTGCATATATTCCAGTACCAGTGAGACTGAGCTATTCTGGTATCAAACGACAGTGTGTATTCCGGTACCAATTGCTATTTCCAGAAATTGTTTGTTGAACGAATCTGTTGTTGAATATTTCAAGAGGGCAATTCGACTGAAGCTTCCAAATTAGTTTTCAAGATCACGATAGACTTCATCACTCATGCACTTCGTGTCATGAGGATGAAATCCATCCCTAAAGATTCGATATGGATTACCAATTATAATATTTCAAAAACAGATTGATGCTTATCCTTAGATATTGATCGTAACAACTTACCTTCTTTATAAAGGAATGTTGTATAGGTGATAGAGTACATGTGTATTGATGTAATGAAGCAGTAGAAAGCAGAGGAGATACGTATGGATGTAATGAAAAAAATGATTCATATTTCCATAATATACAAGATGATGAACAGTTGATTCGATTTTACAAGTTGAAGAAATACAAATGAGTTGTTGTGCAATTTCTGGGTATGAGTAAAACGTTTTAGTCTGTTATTTTCTTAAGAGGTTCCTTGTTGGTTCGGCAAGGGCCTACCACCCCAACCAAGGTAACCTCCCTGTATATTCTTTGTGTGATTGTGTGAATATTTAACAGCTCTGTTTTCTTAACAATTTAAAATGCATTTTAAATATTAAACACAAAATTGTTTTCTTTTGAATCAGTATGCACAGTTAGTTTCCTTTCTATTTCTATAGGGTAACATTTAATTGTTTGATGTATGGGAATTGTAAAAAAAAAATATTTTGAGTTTGTGATTGTAGTGTTCTCAATAGGTACATGAACCAAAGGACTTTATCTCTCATTTTCATGTTCCATAATGAAGCCTCTCAATTATATTGTTTGTTTTATGTACTACATAGGTTTGATTGAACAGAATTGAGTTATGATTTGAATTTTGTTTAAGAGTGACTGGACTTGATTGTTAATTACTATTTTGATTCCTACAGGAAACAAGACCTTTAGTTCATATCTCTAATTCATAAGCCTAGAATGAACAGACTTGTTACCTAAGAAAGAACCTTTTGATTCACTATTTGTTTGAGAAGTTCTCTTACCAATTTTCTTTTCTAAGTTTGAAACAAAGTGTTAATTGCTGATTGGTTTAGTTGCTACAAGGGATAGATTCAAAGTCCATCTTTTTATTTCATGAGCTTGTAAATGGACAGATTCATTACCTGAGCAAGAACCTTTAGATCACATGCTTGTTGGATTCGGTTTATGAGTTTTGTTTTCTGATTTTTAAGCTGTGTGAGGAAGATAGATTAAAAAGTTGTAAAACATAGTATTGGTGCTGATTGTTTCTTCTTTATGCTATACTCATCAGACATAGGAACCTATCTGTTATCGGCACATATAGTGCATCAACTCTACTGATTACGAACCCCGGTTGATAATTTATGTTTGGTAATACATTATGCAAATAATTGCACCAACATTTTGGCGCTATTGCCGGGGAGTTGTAAACGATAATAGATAGTATTTGAATCAGATTTCTTTAATGGTTTTGGATTGGTTTTATGGATGACCTAAGGGCGGAGAGAAGATGGTAAGACGTGCGGAAAGAGCCCACGCATCCACTTTGGTGGGATTGCTCCAAAGTTAGTTTTTCCTCTTTTCTTTTGATGCAAGTGTGTTTTTGTTTATGAAAATTTAGCTTTATTTATGATGAGATAACTTGTGCAAACCGATAAATGGGTGACAGCAGGGTCCCAGTAACACAAGGAGTTCAAGTTTGGTGTGTTTTTATTTTGCAAATAGTTTTAAAATTTATATCTTTAATGATAAATCATGTTTGGGGTGTTGTAAAAACCCCCCGAGTACTAATGTGTGTTGCGAAACAAGTATCATCAACCAGCTAGAGTAATTCAAGAATGATCAAGAGCTTGAAGAATGTTCCTCAAAGAACTTTCTCGCATTCTGGAAACAACTGGGATATTCGCTTCTCAGGAAGAACATATCTTCACAGTAGTCAAGAATCTAGTTATCTCTACATAGGAATATTTGGAAGTCCCGTCATATTCCTCTTGTCAATTTGTTGAGGAGAATAAAGAATCATGGATAGAATTCAATGGACAAAAACTAGTGGAACTTGAGATTGAGGAGTCCTTATCATGCCTCTCAACAGATCATGTATGTACTACAAAGACCAATCATCTTGAAGAGGATAATTTGCATAGCATGGTAAAGGAGGACATTCAGTGTGACCTAAGCAAAGAAGAGAAACAAGAATATAATGATCCTATTGAAATATGGTTTCAATTAATTATTAGGTCACACCACTCTTTTATTTATTGCTTGATCTCATCATCAAAGCAGTTGGTCCTTCATACTCCAGTATGCATTAAAAATTATCTTTTAAACCTGAGTATGGATATATTTCTAACCATGTTACGCACATGGCTTCACTGGAAGTATTCCTATACTTGAAGGACATTTTATTTTTTTCAAATAGAGTAGGATAGGTAAATAAATAAATAAATGTTGCACATAAGTACAATGCAACCTATCTTTCATACTTTTCATAAATGAGAATGTCAAAAGTTTAAGATCTTTTGTTCCTATAGTAGATTTCTTTCTTAAAAGTTATGATAATTTTGTTTGAAATTTTATGAGAACGGAATCTTTTCATCCTCTAAATGCACACATAATACTGGAAGGGTTTCAAAAGTGGATAAGGCATCCTTGTCAACAAAATATAACACTTAAGGGGGTGCTTCATGACCTGTTTCTTCAAATTTCTTCTTTTTCCTTAAGTTGTTAAAATTGATGCATTCATGCTTTATATATATTTTAAGACCACTATTTCACAAGGATGATCGATTAAGCGATCTTTTAATAACAGTTGAAACTGAATTTTAATTCTGAGTTATTTTATTCATAGCTAATAATTCAACTTTTGACATTTTCCCTAAATTTTCTGTTTTTAAGCATGAATAAAAATCTAGTTTTAATTAGCTCTATTGGTTTGTTTTTAGCAGATGTTCGCAACACTCTGAGCAACATTTTTTTAGAATCTCAAATTGTTTGCATGAGGCCATGCAATAACTCAATCATGGGGGAGTGGTTGTTGAGAAAATAGTAAGGTTTATTTTCTAATAAAATGGAAGTGGCAACAACAACAGTGTTTTTCCAGCATGATACTTCAACAAATTCATATGTTTCTTCCTACAACAATAGTGATTGCTAGCATCTTCTATAGCTTGATACTCAGAGTATGCCAGCCACAAGGAGAAGTCTACAAATTTCATTTTGCAGAAAACACCAGCAAATTCTACAAAGGTGCAGTGTACAAAAGTTTCAAAATCACTAGGTATACGCTCATCCGGTACTCAGGTGATCCGGTACTGGTAATAAGGTGTCAGTAGCTCTAATCATATATTCAAGTTTTGTTACTCGATTTAAATTCTTCAAGAAATAGGACATATAAACTCAACATTTTTTCATTTTACAAAGGAATTAGACTAATTATGCAGTAAACATATGGTTATTCTCAATTATTGCCTGCTCCCTACCATGAACTTTTGCAAGCCCTCATATACATTTCCTCGTATATTATCACTGAATTCCTTTGTGAAGTGGTTGTCGCCATGAATGAGAAAAAATCATCCATCATATCACTTTGTTCCAATACTATATGTTCTGGTACTGTAGAAACCTACTGCAGTACTTATCTGGTACTGATGCCAAAGTGATATGATCTTTGTCATGTGCTTAACATTGTTTTCACTTTAGGTAATTGGATGTATGGGATAATCTCTTCATGTTCTTTATATCAAGGATCATTTAAGTCTTGTGTTGGATTATTTTTACTCTCATGTGAATCTTCCTCCTACATTTCTACACTCAACCCTAAATGAATCATCCTTGCTCTCCCTTTAGGAAGATATTTTTCACTTTAGCTCTATATGATAATAGTTGCACTTGTCTTATTACCTCATTATTTTGAAGAAGTGATTGCTAATTGAAATATCCATTGAAAAGTGGTGACACCATTATGTATAATACTAACCTAGTTGATTCAACAAGTTCTTATCCAAGTTTATCTTTACAAGTTTCTCTTGAGAGGTATTGATGAAAACCTCATGTGGTGGACCGCCCTTGAAAAACCCCAATGAACTTTCATGAGAGCCCTAATAGGATTAACTAGAGGGACCTCTTAGTCATTATCCAAGATGTTCCATTATACATTGAATAGGTGAGATTTAAGTTGAATGTGGATGATGTCACCCTTGGGATAATTTCAAACAATTAATTATGTGCCTAATAAATCTAAAACACTCTCGTACCACCTGCCTTCCTTATACTCTAAAATTGTCAATGAACAGTATACATTATTCTAAATATTTTCAATAATATAATAAAAAGGAAGTATCAGGAAGTACAAGTAAACCCATCGAGGTACTGAACAGGCCTGCTGGTAGCGGGGCCATGATTGTATGGTACTAAGGTAAACCCGTTGGGGTACTAAACAGGCCTACTAGCAATGGGGCTATGTCGGGTAAAGGGAGTTGAAAAACATAAAGTGGCACACTTAAAACTGAACAAAAACCCTTGGGTCTCATTCTGAAGAAATCACTATCAAATCAAGGCTAGGAGATGACCTTTATATCTCTCGGATGATGTTCTTA
>ML790318.1:171762-205222 GCA_009831015.1 Picea engelmannii | reverse complement strand
CAATATTCTGTGGAAAGTTAGAGGGAAACTCTAACTTTATAATTACAAACAATCATGCAAAATTAGTGTATACTATAACAAACATTCAAACAATATATATACATATATATATAATTTTATATAAAATTGACAAAATAAAAAAAAGATAATGAATATATAGCTAATTACCATGGGATGATATTCATTTGATCCACCATCAATGTGCCCATATTTGCCACAATGTTTTGTAGTTGTTTCTATTAAAAGTCTTACGGGACGTATGAGGCAACATTTTTTACAAGGGAAATAACATCTACCATCACCCTTTTCACCCGCTTTACTCTTTCCCCCACCTCAATAACATTCTGTGACATTCCTCTACATAAAAATACCCTTTCGGAACCGTCGTTGTTATAGCAAGATTGTCGCAACATCTTTAAATCGTCAAATATTTATAGTCCAATTTTAGGTCACGACCGTAGCAATTGCAACGACCGTGACCTAAAAATATTTCTTTTTTTTACCTATTTATTTGTCATTTTTAACGGTCAATTTTAACGTTAGGTCAATTGTCTCTCTTGCGACGAACGTTGACCATATTAATTTAAACAAACTAGTTGTGTCACTCTTGGAATGAACATTGACCATATTAATTTAGTCAAAGCACATGCGTCGAGATAGTGACTAATACGGGGTGGATTTAGAAAAATTGAACTTTTTCTCTTGTATGTTGCGATGAAAGAGTACTTTCGTCGCAAGTGGTCATCACAAATTTTTCAATATGTAGTAGTGACTTCAAAATATTAAAATATAAGACATATGGTGAAAGGAAATTCATAATTTTATTTCCCCCATCTTGTCCAAAGATATGATGAAAGGAAATTCATGTAATGATTGCCCTCATCTCATCAAAGTGAAAAAGTGCTAATTGAAATGGTGAAAGGAAATTCAATGGGAGAAGTAGATAACTTCACCAGGGTACTAAACAGGCTCGCTGGCAGTGAAGCAATATCTATGATATCTGTATGGATGTCATACATATCTACAAAACAAACTTTGACATCTAATTCTCTTTTCGATAATATCTACATTATGAACCAACGAGGGATTCCCTAAATAAATTATTACATATACTTAACCTTGATGTGAACGAAGTCGGTCGAAGTCTGATATTTCGGTTAAAGTCATTTTGATTATCTTAAACAGATCCAAACTCAGTTTTAGGAAAGGAAAATATTAAATAGCCTAACTTGAGATCAATAATTAGGTATGTTTTGAAGGTTTTCTGAGATTTGGTTGAAGTTCATTTTTTCTCTGTATGATTAACTCCTAAAAGTGTTTTCTAGAAATACAATATTAACTCCATTTACCCAATAAAGGCACTCAGTCTACTGTTCTTCTACATCTCGCAGGGAGATGTGATCCCCATATGGAGCCTATGTTGGAACACATACAAATCTGAAATGTTTAGCCTTATACTCTTCACCTTATGAAAATATAGTTTTACCCAAAGAAAGCGGAAACTTGGAAAGCGATCTTTTAATTTTCAATCAAATTCATTTGCTGGTTAGTTAATAATAAGGCACGCACGGTATCTGTCGTCGATGAGTTTTTTCCTTTTGATTGAATGATCCTAATACCTCTGGAGTTATGGATCTGCCTGAATTTTAAAAGAGGTAAATCTCTAATGGTCGCTTCGGAGCTCCGTGCTTCAGATATTTCAATAAGTATTAACAATGAAAACTTTGAAACTCTGAAACCCAAAGGTGTCTGCTCACAAATCTTCCTAAACCTTTTAAAGGCACAAGTCGTAGGACACGTGTACCTTTTGAGTTTTTCCTGAGTTTACACATGGAACCCATTTTTGAAATTTCTACTGTAAGATTCACTCATTTCCAAGTAACATGTGGCACCTCTCTTTTCTCAACACGTCATCTAGAGTGACGTCATCTATACCACGTCACTATGGGAGATGATCCTTCGGGAGTTTAACAAAGAAATAATTCAAGAATCATTGAAGTATCAAAATGTTGAAGTATTAAATGTTTAAACAACTAAGTTAATCATGATCAAGAGATAATTAATGACTCTGTGGTTTGGATTTCCAACGTTTTCCTTGTATCATAATCTAAAATCCCTAAAGTCTGAACTTCTGAAATACATAAAATCAAATGCAATTAATTAAGACTTAAATCAATTATTTGCTTCGCGGTTTCGGGTTTCAAGAAGTTCCTCTCGAGATACATTATAAGTCCCCAAATTTAGAACTCATGAAACACTTGAAGTTAACAAACCATATTAAGCATGATTAATTAAGGTTTTACAAACAATTATTTGGAAATTAATCTTTTCATGGATTTGGGATTCGGGAGGATCCCACTTTGTCACATCTAAAACTCCCGAACGCGAACCATCGAAGTATTGATGGATTTTATGACTAATTAAGGATAATGATTCAAACACGGATTGTGGATCACCAGATAGATATTTCCATTAACATTAATAAATTTTTCGTCAGTGAAGCTATACAAAAATCAATGAATCTGTTTTAAATAAAAGCACTTCGATTTGAATTCATTTTCAACTTCTGCAATTAGAAAGTTGTATATGTTTGAAAGACTCGCGGATTTTATCTGCAACAAGTAACTTCACTCTATCTCCTTAGAAATTATGGCGCCACGGAAAATGACGAAAAATCCTGATGCGACGGGTGAGGATTCAAGCCCAAATGCAGATGTTCTGTCTAACACCACGCCGCGAGCCACACACACCGTTAAAACTTGGACACAGGTGTTTGAGATTCTGGAACGTGAAATCATCAATTGTCTAGAGGACTCTGCCGAAGAAGAGGACGACACTTGTACATCTAAACTCAAACATATAGAGCAATCGAAGCTGCATAAGATAGTGGCACGACCGAGGCTCATGCCTTATAATGACATGATAAGCTAGGCCTTGGAGAACGTTGACATCCAGACCAGGAGAATCATCAACCATCAGAAGATTGTCGTTGGCTCTTTCCTACCGGAACATATGCAAGTAATGTATAAACTCTCCCCTAATCCCATATATACATACAATGTTGCATTTATTCTGGAATTTGAGCAAAAGTAATACATCCAGTATGCCAGAAATTGTCACGATATAATCAAGTCTTGGTGGGGGCACCCAGAGAGATTCAGAACCGATGCTCATGGTATATATGCCACAACATCTTTGGATGCACATATGGTGTATGTAGCCGTGATGTTATGTCAATTATTCGGGAAGAAGAGCCCTACACATTTATCGGTGGATTGGGTATCCTTTATGCACGAGGTGGCAGAGGGTTTCACTTTCAATTGGGCCAAAGTGTTGTCTAATAATTTGGCCAAGGGGATTGACGAATATAAAATAGCTAAATCAAAAGGACAGCCTACCCCCTTTTACATGTTGACCTATATCATGGATTCCATCTGTTTCATGACACCTTTTTCATTGATGAATTGAAGCTGGACCCCGGCCAGTGTCAAGCCCATTCATTTCTAACATTTCAAGCTATGGGAAGAGAAATACAAGGATTTCTTTTATGAAATCTATCACAATGTTGTGGTTCCTGTTCATATAGCCCTGTATGGTCACCTACCTCCCTAGATTTCAAACAATATTATGGGAAACCTAGGTAATCTAGCAGATTGGTTTATTGAGGAGAACTTCTCCTACATCGGGTTTTTGGATGCTCGATTCCTCCCCATGCTCTCCCACGATTTTTACCAGACCGGCTAGTATGCAGAGAAATGGCCTACCAGACAGTGACAGGAGGCATCAGCAAGGAGTTGAAGGCAGCACAAAAAAAGTTATGGTTGACTTTCCCTATTCAGGTTGGCATGTTTTCATTACTGGATTTCGGTCACTCCAAAGTGGAGCTTGTGGCTCTAGAGGATTTCAAATTGGTTGACATCAAGTTCAAAATACATGATCCACATAAGATAGTGGAAAACCACCTGGCCCAGTTCAATATGAAGCGATATATGCATGAGAACACCCCGTATCACGAAATATTCAGGGGGGTTAGATCCTATGAGGAAGTTCAAGGTAGATTCCAAACCCTGCCCCCAGATCAACAAGTTGGTTTTATCAGCTTTCAAAAACATAGGTGAAATATTATACCAAAGGTACTACAAGGAGAGAAAATATCCACTCCCCCTTCTCAGGAAACTATGTCTATAGGTTCTAAATCAAGTGTTAAGAACCAAAGAATGAATACAAAATCACCACAATAGATATACAAGAACAGTATGCAAAATCTCATTTATTATTATCAAACCCTTAGGGTAGGGAAACACCATACAATGGATCCTATTATGGAATACATCATCTCTTGTTCACTTGTCTCTTCAAGGGGGAATCCTCCTATTGAGCTACCGCTCCAAATTCAATGATTCTCTTCATATCCCATTACATTGCTTGAACCCCTTTATATAGTGCTACCATCACCTAAGAACATTCTAGAGGAGGAATCTTCTAGAAGTAGAACCTTCTAAGAAGTTCTCTTACATTTATTATATCTAACTACCCATTTATTATATCTAACTACCATAGTGGGCCTTATTTAATAATATAGTGGACCTAGTCCACCTTACATTGAATGGTCTCCACTATTATCACTATGGGCCCTCTAGGCCCCCCCACTACCTCTCTAGATACCTTACATTCCATCCCCCTTATGAAAGCATTGTCCTCAACGCTTGATCTACAACCATATACCAGAGTCCCATGGATAATTTTGGACCATAATGCTGAAGAAGATTGGAGAACCAAGGTCCCATGTAGAAAGGAAAGCCACCATGTTGAAGTAGTCCAACCACCATTGTAAGCCTGGGTCCCATGTCCAAGTGCTCACGTGAACTCCTCGTGGAATATTTTCGAACCCAATAACCAACTCAAAATGATGCTCCAAAGACTGACACCTGTCATGTGGATCCAAATAAGAAGATCCATCCACATAGTGGAAAAGGGTCATAGTAGAATCTGGAAGGAGTAATACCACTGTAGAATATGCAGGATGGAGACTAGTAATAATCATTGGCTCTTGATTTGTCACATTGATGCTATCTACATAAGGTGGATTAGAGACATCAAATAAAATATGAAAGTGGTTGTCATCCCAGAAATGACAACTATCCATATACCAATCATCACAATCGGCCTCAAAATCATACCAAGCATATATTTCTTGATTATATTCATTCATGAGGTCCACCATAAGAAATCTCTCCTTCATGCTATCTAATGAATCTTGAATACTACCAAAACTATCATTGTGGCCATCTGCAAGGTCATGCAATCTAGCATCCAATGTGTCATACAATTGGGATTTGAATGCTTCAGTAATTTGTAGAATTTTTTTGAGGGTTTGAGAGGAAATATCCATTTGAACACCCTATGAACTCTTTGGTCCTGCATCCATCATGAAAAAACACAAAAATAGAAAAATAAGTTACGGTATAAAATCGCGGCTTTTTCTAAAAAAACACTAAAAAATTGTTGAATTTAAAATGTTCATAACTTCACTTCCCGGACTTCGTTTCTGCTGATTTGTTTTTTGAAATTGGGTGCAATTGTGAGAGGAACTCAGATATGTAATTTGTTTGGGAAAATTCGGCCTTCAGATGCTATATAAATAAAAAAACATTGTGTCGTCGTCCACGGAAAAAACCCTGAAAAATTGCAGATTTTAAAACTTCAATATCTTGACTTCCTAGACTCCGTTTCGGACGATTTTTTTTTCAACTTGGGTGTTTTTCTGAGAGGAACTCAGATATACAACATGTTTCTGCAAATTTTTCACATAAATATACCAAAAAAAATTTGAATGTCACGGCCCTCTTTTTCCTTCTTCGAAAACAAAATCTGCAAAAATAAAATATATTTGCCCACAATGTCTGCCAAGGAAAGTGTTCTGATACCAATTGTTAAGAACCTGAATAGATATACAAATATAATCACCACAAATATTGAATACACAATATATCCACAAAGAAATATAGAAGAAACCACACTATATTATTACCAAACCCTTGAGGTAGGGCAACACCATACAATGGATCTATTATGGAAGGGATCATGTCTTGTTCACTTGCCTCTTCGAGGGGGAAACCTCCTAATGAGATACTACTCCAAATACAATAATTCTCTTCATATCCCATTACATTGCTTGAACCCCTTTATATAGTGCTACCATCACCTAAGAACATTCTAGAGGAGGAATCTTCTAGAAGTAGAACCTTCTAAGAAGTCCTCTTACATTTATTATATCGACCTACCCATTTATTATATCTAACTACCATAGTGGGATTTATTTAATCATATAGTGGACCTAGTCCACCTTACATTGAATGGTCTCTATGATTATCACTATGGGCCCTATGGCCCCCCCCACTACCTCTCTAGCTACCTTACATTAGCCCTCTTACATTTATTATATCTAATTACCCATTTATTATATCTAACTACCATAGTGGGCCTTATTTAATAATATAGTGGACCTAGTCCACCTTACAATGAATGACCTCCACTATTATCACTATGGTCCCTCTGGGCCCCCACTACCTCTCTAGCTACCTTACATCAAGTCACTCTGCTAAACATAAATTTGAGGAAACCCCAAAGAGCTCAGAGGGGTTAACACAGGAATTAGAAGCATCATTGTCAGGCCAGCTAAGCCCCCAAGCAATAGCTCAACTCAAAGATTTCCTAAAGTAGAGACAATATGTGCCTCCTTCATCACCAACTACCCCTATTGGTACCTCAAATACAATAGAGTAGAAACAATCCATAGAGATTACTACTCCCATTACATCACTTACCCCTCTGCAATCCAGCTTCGAAAATCCTAATTCTGAAATTGTTTTTGTAAGTGATCTTACCCCCATCTCGCTTGAAGATATTCCTCCTTTGGATTTCTTCTTTAGTAATAAACGGAAGGCCATCATGAAAATGGAATCACACCAGAAAGATGGAGTGATAATTAAAAGGCAGAGGATGGTGTATGACAGGAATAACCGAGATGATCCAGAATTTGCAAAGGAAGTTGTAGGTTAGTTAGGTGCTTTTTCCACTGCCAATCTATGGTCTGTGGACAATTTGGTCGAACAATTGCAACAAAAGTGCCTATTCGTAGAGAACTTGCAAAGTCAAATACATGCCATGGAACATACTATCAGGAACATGATGAGTCAAGACTTTGAGAAAATCAGAGCTCGTTATCAGCAGGAAATCCAACAGCTTCAGGCCAACCTTGAGGATCTTCATCAGAGTTCACAAACCAACCGAGGATTGGTCACTTAGCATGGTGAATTGATATAACAATTGCAAGCTATATTGGACCTAACCGAAGGTACCTCGATAGATATATCGGCCTTCCAAACTCAAGCACTGGAAATAAATGACAAGATGGAAATTGCCCAGTAGGACCTTTTTCTGAAGGTAGGTGCCATCCAAAAGTGCTACCAGGAAGTAGACCTTTCTCTGAAGGACATCTATGTCAAGGAAAGAGAAGCCTACTCAGCCTGAGCTAAGTTTCAAGAAGCCATCATATTGGTGCATAAAGATAATGTCCCTGATTTTCCTATGCTCTCTCCTTCTGAAAAATTAAGAGGTGATATGGCCCTAAAGGTCTGGGAAACAAATTTGGCAAAGAGAAAAATATTAGCCAGGGAGGTAAAGGGTGTTTTCCTGGAAGCATTTTCATCATTACACAAGAAGCTAATTGATTTTGAGGGAAGTAATATCTTAGAAACCCTGGGGCAAATTGATATTGAAATGAACCAACATAATTCCAAAAAGAGAAAAGAAGAAACTCTAACAGCCATTCGGGAAATGAGCCAAATTGATATTCTTAAGATAAATAAATGGCTAGTGAATCTGAGCTCACAATTCCAAGCCACATCTCAAGAAGTGAAAAGGATCCAAGAAAATATACCTCGGGTAGAAAGGAAATTATTTACTTTCGAGGTAAATGAAACAATTGAACCCTCAAGGTTTGTGGTGGAATTATTGGATAGATGCAACCAATGTATTGAACAGAGAAAAGCAAGCATAGCTAGGAGCTAGTGAGAAACCGTTCACACCACCCTTTCCTTTTTCCCTCTCCACCTTATCTCATTCACCCGCATTCTAATCTCCACTTACCTCCATTTCATTATCATACACTTGTCGCATTATCATTCTTTCCACAAACGGTTACTTTTTCCCATGCCCATTATCCATTCCTTGACAAGACATGCAGAGCTATCCATCTGATTGTCCTTCTCCCTTGATCTCAATTATGATTCATTTCATTATTGAATATAGCTGGAGGGATAGATGGCAACAAAACTAAAATGGAAAAGACAGTATGTCGAATTATTAAGGTGGTCTATATGACATTTATATTCATCTTAAAGGACTAAGGAAAAGAAGCGTTTTTGTCGTCATGTGAAGAGACAGAGGAGAATGCCATCAAATCTCATCATATTTTACACACTGTTGTTTTATTTCAAATATAGGCTATTTTTAATTAAATATTGTAAGAAGTCCAACCATTTTGAGTTATGAGATATTTTGTATAAGTACATACATTCAAGATCTGTTCGAGGGTGCTCCTTGTCGGATGTAATAGAGAAACTCTCTTTTTTTAGTATTAATACAAGTGCAGACAAAGATTCTAATTTTCGTTCAATTTGAGTTATGTGTTTCTTCTGTATTTCCATATCTCAAAATTTCTTATGTAATTCCTTGATAAGCGATTGATTTCAATTTAGTATTACAACTATTGTAACCATATTTTATCAGCAATTCATTAGATAAGCAGTTTTTCCTCTATATTTACTATGAGTAAAACAAGACCTGCAAGCTGCGTGAATTATTGCATATTATATCTTGTTCAAGGGTGTGCTCTCTACTTTTCTTCTAATGCAAACAAGGTGAGACTCATCTACAATTGATGCCTAGCTTTGTTTAACAGTTTTGTAACTTTCCTTCACACCATTTGATATTATAATTGTGACCTAGACAATGGAATAAAGCCTATGTATTGTCCTGTTATTAATTTCATTTAAGGATCATTCTTTATATAACTAAAGGTAAGAAAAGCACTCATTTAAAATATTATCCTTAAACATTCATTATGCCTGACATTACTCTTTGAGCCTTAGGATTAATCTCAGGAACAATAGGTACCATGTACAAGATATTAGGGAATGTCGACTTGAATGGATGCAACAACATTGTTTCTCTTGAAATCGACTCGACTGCAGCTCAACTTTACTTGATGTCGACACAACTTGACTCAAATCAATCCAAGTCATTTCAAACCAACTCGACAAGACATGATGAAATCGACCCGACTAGGCTATGTCATGAGAGGATGGGACACATTGGAGAAAAAGGACTTTGAGATATGCAAAGCAAAGGTATGGTCGAATTTTTTCCTGAATGTGGTTTAGAAGTCAACTTTTGTGAATATTTCATATATGGGAAACAAATTTGGATGAGGTTCCCATTTGGAGCAACAAGGGAAATGGGATTCTAGAACTGGTGCATAATGATGTGTTTGGCCTGGTCACAAATCCTTCACTTGGTGGATCCATGTATTATGTATCCTTCATAGATGATTTTTATAGGAAGACATGGATATATTTCCTGAGGAAGAAATTAGAGGTTTTCAAGAGATTTAAGGAATTTAAATCTCTTGTGGAAAACTAGATAGAGAAGAGGATTAAAGTGTTGAGGACTGACAAAAGTGGTGAATTATGTGGAAAGGAATTTGATCAAATATGTAAGCAGTGTGGAATAGCACACCAAAATACCACACCATATACCCTACAATAAAATAGATATGTCGAGAGAATGAATAGAAATTTGATGGATAAGGAAAGGAGCATGCTCATATGTGTTGGGCTCGCACGAGAATTCTGGACAGAGGTAGTCAAGACTGCAAGATATCTGATGAATACGTCTCCTTCATCGGCACTAGTCGATGCGACTCCAAATGAGGTATGGTCAAGTAAAACTCCTTCAGTGGCACATCTCAAAGTGTTTGATTTTGATTCATTTGTACATGTTCCCAAGAAAAAGAGGAGAAAGTTGGACAAGAAGGTAGTCAAATGTATTTTCATTGGATACAAAGAAGGGATGAAAGGATGTAAGATCTCAGATCCTTCATCAAGGAGAATAGTGTACAGTCAAGATGTGGTCTTCACATAAGTCATAGGTAAGTTTGAGCCTGAGGAAGTTGTTCAGACCAAGAATAATCTTGATACGGTGCGGTTTGAACTAAGGAACGAAGAAGATGATTCAGATGAGTCAATTGAATCTGAGGAAGAGGTGGAACAATTGACTCTGGTGATAAGGAGGTCAAAAATATCCAGAAAACTATTCGAAAGGTATAGTCCACCCAAATTTCATTCTACATTCATGTTAACTTCCATCGACGATGAGCCCAAGTCGGTCAGCGTGGCAATAGACTCGACAGAGGGTAAACTCTGGAAGGACGCCATGGTAGAAGAGATGGAATCCTTATACAAGAATGATACATGGGACTTAGTCAAGTTATCTAGTGAAAGAAAGTTCGTCAGTAGCAAGTGGGTGTTCAAGAAGAAGATGAATGTTGAAGGACAAGTCAAGAAGTTCAAAGCTCAAATGGTAGAGAAAGGATATTCCCAAGTCGACGGAGTCAACTTTGGTGATATTTTTTCCCATGTTGCAAAAATAACTTCCATTAGAGTAATAATGTCTCTAGCTGCAACATTTGATCTGAATATAGAACAGATGGATGTGAAGATAGTGTTCCTACATGGGGACCTGGCAGAGGAAATCTAGATGAAACAACTTGAAGGTTTTGTAGTAAAGGGAAAGCAAGAGTTGGTGTGCAAACTCAAAAGATCCCTTTATCGTCTAAAGCAATCACCAAGGATGTGGTACCATAAGTTTGACACATACATCCTTAGTTTGGGATTTGTGAGAAGCAAAGTTGATCATTGCATATAATCCAAGGAAGAAGGTGTGTGTTTCATATATGTAGCTTTGTATGTCGATGACATGTTGTTGATTGGAAACATCATGGATGCAATAAAGGAGGTGAATAAGTAGTTATCATCCAAGTTTGACATGAAGGATATCGGTGTAGATAACTTCATTCTGGGAATGGAGATTAAGATAGATCAAGCTGCTAGAAATATCTAGTTGAATCAGATGAAGTATGTTGAAATAGTTTTGAAAATATTCAACATGCAAGATTGAAAACTGGTGAAGGTGTCAATTCCTATGGGAGCAAGTCTTACTGTTGAATAGTGTCCAAAGACACAAGAAAAAATATAGGACATGGCACGTGTTCCCTATGAAAGTATGGTTGGTGGTATGATGTATGCGATGGTATGCACTCGACCAGACATTTCCCATGTAGTGGGAGTGTTGAGAAGGTACATGTCAACACCTAGAAAGGAGAACTAGACAGTTGTCAAGAGAGTATTCAGGTATTTGTGTGGAACGAAAGACTATGCTATATTCTACCAAGGAAAACCTAGAGGTGACAATGGTAAATTAGATGTACATGGATTTGTCGACGTCGGCTGGGATGGAGATCTAGATTGAAGGAGGTCGACCAGTGGATATGTATTCAAGATGTTTGGTGGATCAATAAGTTGGATGAGTAAGAAACATGTAGTTGTATCCTTCTCGACAACAGAAGCTAAATACATGGTGGCCACTCATGGAAGCAAAGAATTGGTATGGCTTCAAAGATTGTGTTTAGGAATCGGGTTTGAACAGAGAGATATGAAGGTAAGTTGTGATAGTAAAAGTGAAATATTTCTGGCAAAGAACCCTGCTTATCATTCAAAGAATAAGAACATTGATGTGCAATACCATTTCATAAGAGACATGGTGGAAAGTAACAAGGTGCTACTTTAGAAAGTAGACACGTTGGAAAACATAGCAGACTCATTGACCAAGTCTGTGAGAATTGTGAATTTCTCTTGGTGCAGAGAGGCAAGCAATGTTGAAATGGGGTTGTGAATGAAAGTTTAGGAACCTATTGTTTCAGCAAATATGACAACAAGTGGGAGAATGTTGGTTTGTTATATTCTTTGTAGTGAAAGTCTAGTCGAGGTAAATCAACTGACGGTCGAAGTCGAGGTAGATCGGCAGTAAGCCAAAGGTCAAGGGAGTTGACTGGGTAAATTAAAAGTCGAAGACATCAATGGAAATTCAACTGACGAGAGGTCGAAGTGTGGGTGTGAGATGACCAACTACATACTAAACGGAGGTCGACTCGTAGTCAATTGGTAAACCTGACTTATAGTCGACTGTAACATAATCCAGGATTTTGTAGGATTTGTAGCCAATGATATGCATGGATATGTAACCATTTTTCGGCTACCAATATTTAGGGTTTTCCTATTGTAAAGCCTATAAAAAGGTGTGTTGTAAGGTCATAAAGGATAATGAAAAATATGTTATTGCATGTGTAAATCGTAGGTTGTTGGTCATGCATATGTAAGCCGAATTGGCTACAGGGTTGTTCTTTCTTGTGCAAGAGGGTATGATGTCGATTGTGTCTTAGGTGTGGACCAAGGATATACATGTAACCTTTTATTCTGAATGAATAAGGCAACAAGAGAGCAGAATGATCAAAGGAATTTTGGTTTTCATGGTTAAGGGTTTACAGGATAAAATCTTGGTGTACTATGTGATTGCTTGTGTCATTTTCTTTCTTGATTAAATTCTTCTTCTCTTCTACTAGGATTAGTGTGGAAGTGCCCTACATTTTCTGACATCCATGAGTGTTGTGGTGTCTTCACTCTTTCGATTCATGATATTCCCACATGAGGGGCGCATCATCACCATTGATCAACTCTCCTACACTAATCCCCCCCCTCAGGATTCTCATAATAAAATATCACATCATGTTGCTCACATTGATTCCATGCACTATGTTTCCACTACCACTAGTCATGAAACATCCACTCCACCCAAAAATGAGCCCATGCCTCTAGAACCACCTCCTCACCACTTAGGCTTGGAGCTTGGGTGGATTCATTCATCCTCGGGGGAATACATGAATGTTTCTTTCCCTAAACCCAAAAGAAACCATGAACTCTCAACTAAATTATTCCCATTGGATGAAGAATTATTTGAGGCTACTACTTCATTCAATGGTCTTAGTGATAACCTCCATCTAGGTTCTCCTATTGATTGTTTGCAGGGTCTTAACAATTCAATTGGTGCACCCTCTAATATTCTCTCCCTTGATAAGTTCATTACTCCCTCTCAAATAATATCATCTTGTATCATTGATAGGGATGTCATGATCTCCAGTTCCATGATGACCACTCATGCCCATATAGGAGATTTTTCCACACAGTTTAAAGTCCCAAACCCCCCTAGGGATATTACATAAAACAGTGGATTCGATACATTATTTTAGATCCTCTTTGGTGGATGTTCAACTTTAAATTGCTTGTTATTTTACCTTTGGTCCATAATCTTGGGTATTTGGCAATAACCTTCCCCCATTCCTCATATCATAATACAGGTGGAAGTACCACTTCCTACCTTGGTCCCATAAAACCTAGTTCTCGACACAACACCATCTCACAATATACCCTTCATGGGAACCATTATAGAACCACCTTATGTCCACAACCTCCAAACATCATGTGATTACAAGCCACATGGCCTAATCAGAATGATCCACCAAGATAGTTTCATTACTTCTTGTGGCAAGGCCCCATTAGCCTTGGTCATTTTCAGTTTCCCCCATAGGGAAACATGGCCTCCTTTAGGGAGTTCCTTGTTTGGGAACCCATGGTTCCCTGGCCTCCTTCAGGGAGTGCCTTTCTTAGGAACCCATTGTTTTGTGGCCTCCCTTAGGGTGGGACTTGTTTCGGAACCCATGGTTCTCCGGCCTCCTTAAGGGAGTGCCTTTTCCAACAACTCATTTTTTTGTGGCCTCCTTCAAGGAGTTCCTTTTCAGGAACCCATCATTCCTTGGACTCCCTTAGGGAGGGACTTGTTTGGGAACCCATGGTTCCCTAGCCTCCTTCAAGGAGTGATATTTTCAGGAACCCATGGTTCCTTGGCCTCCCTTATTCAGGAACCCATGGTTCCCTGGCCTCCTTCAAGGAGTTCCTTTTCTAGGAACTCATTGTCTCACGACCTCCTTAAAGGATTTCCTTTTTCATGAACTCATGATTCCCTAGCCTCCCTTAGGGAGTCCCTTTTTCCAGGAACTCATTGTTCCCTACCCTCCTTCAGGGATTAACTCTCCTAGGAAATCATTGTTCTTTAGACTCCTTCCGGGAGCACCCAAAATTTTCAACAAGGAACCATTTTATCACCAATGTTAAATGCACAGGTATGCTTTCTCACAATCATTTCTACCAAATAACTATCATATGTTATTTATCATCAAATATTTTTCACGTTGGTTATTTTATTTTCATATGTGCATGTACCTGTTACAACACTCTACAAACCATTCAGTCCTAACCTCCCTACAACCCCTTTAGGTATATGTTAAAAAATGGAATGCACTCATGCCCTCTGCAAATAGATGCATATCCCATTTATACCCCTCGAAATTCACCTTTAGGAACCCCATATCCAGCTCTGCAGTACCCCCACCTCTATCATATTTAGGTATTGTTACCTAGTAGCATTCTCACCTCCATGAATTGTCCCATGTATATTTACCCCTTGGAATATTGACACTCATGTTGTTCTATCCATTAGGCTCGAGAATCTCCATAGTGTTACACCCCAAAGAAAGAACCTCATACTTCTTCTTCATCATGCCAGCCACCCCATTATGGACTCCCACATCATGTTTTCAGTTACGTTAAATGCACCTTCGCGTTATCATTAACCCTTCATATCATCCAACATAAATTTCCCATCTACAATTTCATTCTCTATCCATCTACCTAGTACAGAAACCCACCCATGGAGCCCCCACCCTTCATTAATTGCATTCCCTAATTGTGCCCCATGAGGCCAGGCCATACTTCATTAGGGAACCTGTTTATGTATGTGTAATTTCAACCCAATCGTTTTTTATTTATTTGGTAATTGTATAAATCACATTTCAAATTCCAGCAGGTAGAGTAGATTTTTGTTGCCGCAATCAACAATGTCTTTTTCCTTAGCACACAAAAACCCATGTCACCCTTGGTTGGGGCATCCCCCTTTCATAACCACATTTTCAAATATATCCCTATCATGGACCAAATACCGACTACCACCAATACCCATGTAATCTATATTTTGACTTGTCATTCACTCCTTTGCAGTCTCACCCATTCAACACAATTTACCCAATATTTGGTCGTCCCCCTGACACCAGATCGTGTTGGACGGCTATTTCCATCATCGAATTTTCCCCAACCAAGGTAAGTTCTCAAGTCCGTAAACCTTTAACTTCGTTCATGTCACAATTTCATACATATTCTCCTCCATACAATTCTTGATACAACTTTGATCAAATCGATGTCAAGAAGCCCTTTGCTTCATGCAGTCACGCCCCCTTCCCTGTCGCCATCAGCAAAAGTTTCCAAAATGTGGCATTATATTGGATCTCATTCATTATCTAGATGGATATTGATGGCCACCCACCTATTCCAACTAGCTCACATGCAGTTTTCATCATTGGCAGTTATTTCATAGATTTTCGAGTCCTGAAATTATGGGGTCATTTTGAGGCCCTAAACAACGTTTTTAGAGCTTGCCACACTCAAACTATAGACATAGTCAGAGTTTGATGACATAATGTGTATTCCTTGGATATACCTTTCCAACATGCTATCATGCACCTAAAACAAAGATCGCATGCAAAAGTTACGACTCTGGGAAGTTGTTGTACCAACTTACCCCATCGGGGCCCACATGACTTTTGGCGCTTCATCTCCACATTGGGGCCGCAAACATTTTGGATTTTCATCTTCCGAGGGATAGGTTTTTGGATGTTTAGGTTTTTTCCATTTATGTTAAAAGGGCCTTCCAAGCCTCATTGTACTTATCTTCTTTCGAATGAGCGTAGCTATCACATCTCTTCTCAAAGATAAAATGCCACCATTCTAGTGAGTCTTTCACTCTGTAATTTTACAGTTTTGTACATTTCACTCATTAATAAAAATTGTGTATTACTATATATATGTTCCTCTTGTTATATAAATATTATATATCTATGTTACATTATTGGATCTTTTGCAATATCTCGGTATATTTCTTTATGATATCTCCGCTCTCATTTCATTCTCAAAATAATATGGATCAGTGGTATCATAGCAAGCTGCTCTTGGTTGTTTTTCAGTGCATGTCCCCGATGAGTTCCGAGTATATAAAGTTCAGTGTCGAGCTTGTCTCTCTTGAGTACAATCTCTCTCGCACACCCAAGATATCGTCCATGGAGAAAGAAAATAAAAATGACGGAGTAGAAGATTATTTTAATTTGTTGTTGGAGCAAGCTCTCACGCGATAGAGGGACGAAATGATGGAGAATTTTTCACAAATCCTTTGACGCCTACCGATAACAGTAGATTTGTCTTCATCAAGCAGCCACTTTGGAGGCACCGCTCCTTTCAAGGTACAAGTTAACTTTGATATTCCTATATTTGAAGGTCAAATAGATGCGAATGCTCTAGAAAAATGGTTAAATCTTCTAGAAGATTATTTCTCTATGCATAATTTTTCTAATAGGGAAAAGATCACCTTCGCACTCCTTAAGGCTCTCCCCCATGTTAAACATTGGTGGGAAACTTACTGTGAGAAAATTTCTACAGAGAAGTATAGAATGTTCGAGGCTAAACCCACTTGGGAATATTTCATAGATGTCATCAAGGAACAATATTACCCTGTTGGAAACTATGAAGACCAATACATGAGATGGACGAAGTTGCGTCAAGAGAGGGGCCAAGCAGTGTCAGAGTTCACCAATACTTTCCATACCTTGCGCACCAACTTGGGTATAAAATATTATGAGCGGAATTTGGTTCTGAAATACCATGGGGCTCTACACAAGTACATCCAAACTGAAATGGAGTTTCTGGACATCTCATTGTTGGGAGTTTCTTATTGATATGTTGTCAAAATCGAGCAGAAATTTAAGCACCAGAACAAATGGGATTTTGGGTCTGCAAATCCACAACAACCAAAGTTTGATAAAGACGTCCCTAACAAACAGCCTCTTGAAAACCAATCTAAGACACAGGAAAATAAGGGTAAGGGAAAGACAAAGAATGACAATGGAAAGTGGTGTGATCTCCACAAAATCCCATGGAACAACATCAATGAATGTTTCTCAAAATAGTCATTAGTGGTCAAGATCAAAGAAAAATATCTGAACCCAGATTCAGAATCTAATTTAGAAAATAATGGAAGGAGACATATTATCAACACAAACCCCACTTCCACTATCGCAGCCACAATAATCCAACCAGAAACACTAGCAGATCCTGAAGAGAGGGAGCACCTCTTCCATTCATAGATGTGGGTAAAGGGGATCACATTGCATTTCATTGTTGATAGCAGAATCCAAAAGAACCTCATCTCAACAGAGGTTGTCAAATAATTGGAATTGCCAACAACACCACACCAGCAGCCATACAACATTGGGTAGCTTCAACAGGGACGAGATCTCTCTGTCAGCCAATAGTTTCACTTTTCCTACGGCATCAATCCCTTCAAGGATGAGGTATTGTGTGGTGTTTCCCCACTGGATGTATGTGATGTTCTTTTGGGCCAACCATGTATGTGGAAGCACCATGGTGTTTATGAGTCTCCACCCTGTAGTGTCATTGTTACTCTGGGGGCTCATCTCTATAGGATACCAGAGGTAGTTCTGACTATTGTTTTGACACAATAGTGCAACAAAGTTGTCTCTCATATGATGAATTTTAGTTTCTTCATGATTCAGGCAAGAAGTGAACAGAATGACACTATGACCACTACGACCTTCATTCAATCCCCCTCTATCCAGGAAGATCAATTCGGAAAAATTGAAGCAAAGAAGAAATATTCATTTTGCACACAGTCATCTCATGCAGTCATACTGGTTAAAAAATTCCAACCCCTCCAACATCAGGTTTATGACAACATTCTACAAGCCAAGCAGTGCAATGTCTCCAGTAAGGAAAGCATCTCACCAAGGTTCAGATTCAGCAAATGCTTTCCCATCTCCCATGAGAACTCAACACAATGGATACCATTGCTTCCTAAGGGGGGAGGATTGATCTAGATGGATATTGGTGGCCACCCACCTATTCCAACTGGCTCACATGCAGTTTTCATCATTGGCAGTTATTTCCTAGATTTTTGAGTCCTAAACTTTCGGGACCCTTTTTAGGCCCTAAACAACATTTTTAGAGCTTGCCACAATCAAATTGTACATATAGTTAGAGTTTGATGGAATAATGTGTATTCCTCGGATATACCTTTCCAACAGCCTATCGTGTGCCTAAAATGGAGATCGTATGCAAAAGTTACGACCCAGGGAAGTTTTCATACCAACTTACCCCATCAGGGCCTACATGACTTTTGGAGCTTCATCTCCACATTGGGGTCGCAAAACATTTGTATTTTCATCTTTTGGGGGATATGTTTTTGGATGTTTAGGGTTTTTCCATTTATGTTAAAAGGGCCTTTAGAACCTCATTATACTCATCTCCTTGTGAATGGGCATAGTCATCACATCTCTTCTCATAGATAAGGTGCAACCATTCTAACGAGTCTTTCACTCTATAATTGTATAGTTCTGTACATTTCACTCATTAATAGAAATTATGTATTAATGTATATGTGTGCTTCTTGTTATATATATCTGATATATCTCTGTTACATTATTGGATCTATTGCAATATCTTGGTATATCTCTTTATTATATCCCCACTCTCATTTCATGTTCAAAATAATCCGGATCAATTCCACTATTGATGAGTAGTCTCGGATGGAACAAAAAGAGTCATCATTTCTTTATGAGTTCGTTGACCTCCATAACATTCGACATCAACACAATTTCATTTTATGGTGGGTCTTACTATGCGATTGTTTCAATTTTCAGTGATCGTTGAACACCTCTGAATTTGGTAGGCCATCAATGCCTTTGAGTTGTTAAAACCTCGATTCAGATCATGTTCAGTAATCAAAAGCGTCATCTACCATTTTTCAACACGCTCGAGGGTGTTGTGGACATATACTTCATCAACAATATTCAATTTTTGTCATTTCATGGTTTCATGACACAAGCATGACAAATTTTCATTTCAGTTTTTGGAGAATATTGGTCCCATTCAGAATCCCCTTTTCCTCCAAAGGATCGTTCTCACAGTTCCTCTCAGTGATAGCTACAACTCTCCTCTTCTATGGCAATTTTAGCAAAAGAAATTTTTATGTATTTCGGCAATATGTATGCTCCTAACCTCACACGTCATGGGGAATCTATTATCAGCAAAACATTTCTCATATAAATACAAACAATGGATGAAGAAACAATCAGCATAGATACAACATACTTCCAATATTTACAAAACCAATTCTATAAAGATGACAAAAACTGTGTAAAATGTTGATGTTATGGTAGCTGCGGGAGGTATTAACCTCCACGTGTAACACTGACAAGAATAGAATATTCCGGAAAGAAAGAAGAAACCCTAAAGATTTGGAAATAACGCTAGAAGACAAGTCGGCTAAAGAAAATAATCAATATTGAGTCTTTAGCCTCCATAAAGAGAAGTCAGCCCAGAAAGCTAATAAAGAGCGGTATAAATATAGGATGTCAGAGGTCATTTGTACACACACAACTCGTAACTGCAGAAATTTAGTGCGCACTGCAGAAATTTAGTAAGTGCGCAAGTCTAGAGAGTAGTTGCAGCTACAGCTACTGCAACTTGTATTTTCAGTTTTAGGCTTGGACTTTCTCTTGGTTATGGTTTGGACTTTCTGCCTTGTGCGCTATCTCTGGAGATAGGTATGCTACATTGATTGGCTATTAGTCTTAGGGTTTGCTTCCAAAATTATTCGTTGTCAAGGTTAAGGTGCTCGAGGGTGGCTACGGCCTATGGTTGGGTGACAATATTGCTATATTGTCTATGGTTAAAAGAGCACACCTATTATTTCTAACAGGTTATGGGCCCACACTATCTTTGGACAGTCTAACCGTTGGAAGATAGATTGGGAGGATTTGCTCAGTTATAGTTGCAGTTGCAGTCAACTTTTTTGTTGTTGCAACGAAACCCTAACCCTATTGTTGAGGCATCTTAAGTGAAGCAATTGACCTAATTTATGGATAGCCTAGTGTGCCCTAACCTAGTGCACCTCCTAGTACTCTCAGCAAGTTAATACATCAAGTTTGATTTTTTGGTCAAAGTCAAAGGTTGACCAAGTCAAAGCAGTCATGACTTACTCTATGAATTCAGAAAACAAGTTAGAAGGGGATTCTAACTTCAGAGCATGGGAGACAAGGATTTACCTCATCCTTACCAAGAATAAAGTGTTGGATATCATGAAAGGAAATATCGTGGAACCACAGTTTGAATAAGGAAAAGAGAAGCAACCTCAAAACGTTGCAATTATGGAGAAGTTCAAGGACAATGACATCAATTCCATGAGTATCATATTGGAATCTGTAAAAGAGCACTTGATACCCTACATCTCTCATATTGACTCATTTAAGAAGATGTACGATGCCCTAATTAACCTCTTCTCAGTCAGAAACATTGGACAAGTAATGAGTCTGAAGAATGAGCTTTGTGACATGAAAATGAATGATGATGACAACATAACATCATACCTTGTGAGAATATCTCATTTAAGAGATCAACTACAAGCTATTGAATAAATCATTTCAGAGAAGGAACTGGTAAATATAGTACTCATTGGCCTTCCCAAGACATGGGATGCATTTGCCGTAAGCATGAACACAAGAAAGGAGTATCCCACATTTGAGTAACTTTGGACTTGATGTGCACAAGAAGAATCAAGGATTAGCACAAAAGAGAAATCCCAAAATAAATACAATGATCAAGCCTTCACAGCAAAAATTCAATAATTTCAGGAATAAGAGGTAGTTTATCCTAAGGAAGGAAATAGACGAAGCATCAGTTTTCGAAGAAAGGGAACCCTCAAAGAAGGCCAAGCAGGATAAAACAAATTTATTCTTCTAAGACAAGATAACAATATTCTTCATAGTTCTTGTACATACCATGTTTACATAGTTTATGTACATATCTTGCATATATATTTCTTAGAAGATAAGATATTCAAGTGAAACAATACCTATGGAAGAATAACAAGATAAGGATTTCTATCAGGATGACTACAAGTCAATAAATACCATGAAAAGATGAAGTACATTGACAATCCTTGGTGATAATTCCTATGGAAGCTATTACATAAGTAACAACTGCAAGATAAGCTAAAATCAGAATCAAACTTGAAGAAACCCAGAAGAAGTCAAAACAGAAAGAAGTCAGCAATCAAGAGGAAATTAGAAAAAGACTTGTGAGACTTTGCAAAAGGCAATAAGGATGCAGACAAAAGCATGGAATCTCTTAGATGGAGGGAGATGATTATAAAATTCCAAAATAAGAGCATGCATTCATGCATGAAGCAAGGATTAGGAGGGAGCTAATCCTAAATGATATGATCCATTGAGGATTATGAAGTATATATCCATGTTCCAATTGAAAGTAGCAGCCATGATAAGCAACATGTATTCAGTTTGACTCTAGAAGAAGTATTCTTCGAAAAGAAACCTTAAAGTATCCTTGGTTTTCCATCTACATCCATGATCCTATGATGAAAGGAAGGATTTGGAATCTTCAGGAAGGAAGGGCATGGAATCTATATAATACTCCATGGACCCAAAAGCTAAAGAGGAACATGAGGAAGAACATGAAGATTCCAAGAAAAAAAGAAAATCCAGAACAACCAGTTATTATATCGAGAATTATAAGACTACTAGCATGGTTTGAACCCACCAGAAGCAACCAAGTAGAAGAAATGGAAGTTGTGATAAAGAAAAGTGTATGTAATAAATTGTGAAAAAGACCTATGAATGGAAAGAATTGCGAGATTCAGAACTAGATATTCGTCCAAAAGGAAGGACAAGACTATGGCGACAACTTATTCCAGTAAACCAGATATACCTCTTGCAGTATCCATGGATTGGAATTTACATGTAAAATATGGTTCTTCCCAGTAGAGAAAGTGAGAAAGAATATTATACCATAAAGAGACTCATGTATGCATATATAAGAATACCTTGTATGGATTCAAACAACCTGATGCAGAGTATCAGATATACAATAGAAGTGTGGTGAAAACTTTCTATGATAGAAATAGTGTATCATAATAGTTACTCAGAAGTCTGGGATGATGGATTTTTAATCCATGGAAAACTCTCATGATGACAGAAGAAGTGATACTTGGATATGTTTCAGTTTGAGCCTTGTTGGGCCCTTCGTTTTTGAGAACGAATCACGCAAGTTTTGACTAAGAATGAGTTGTGAAAACTCCATCAGAGGCCTAGAGAAAGAGCAATGGAAATCAGTTGCGGAAGTCAGCGCAACGCCAGCGAAGCAACAAACGGTTGCAACAGAACAAGAAAGCGTACAAGCTGAGAAGGAAGACACAACCCAACTATATATAGGGCTGAACATAATTGTAAAAGGGTTGGTTGATTGGCAAGTAGGTTGGTTGGTTGATTCGTATGTTCATTTGATAGTTCATAAGTTGGTTGGTTGGGTTGAGTCGAGTCAGGTTGGTCAGAGTCGCCCAGGTTTTGGGATTAGTTGTTGATAATTGTTGTAAGTCGAAGGAAGACAATTCTAAGTCTGTAATGAATTGGACCTATCAGTTGGAGAATTAGAGCTCTGTGGCATGATTCCAGAGCCAAGATTCTGTACTGAGCCTTGCTATGTAATTATGAGTATGTAATGAGAGAAATATCCTAAAGATAATATGAAGCAAGACCAAATTTCAAAAATATGTTGCATCTTTGTATGTTTACTTATGCATTACAGTATTTCCTTATAGCTTATGAGTTCTACTTTATGGTTCAACATTTAAATGCTTGCTCACAACGTAAGTAGGTACGATTCATGCATTTATATGCTTCAGATCTATTAATGTCTCTTGCACAAGAATAGGAATGAGTTATGACTGCTCTATGGATCCTCTTTGGTCTTTTCCCTACCCTTCCCTATCTATCTGTCTCAGCAGCACTTCGGTTGAGACTTCTTCTCTTCGTAGGAGATGAAAATTCTAGCGCTCTAGACTACACATTACCTTTTGTTGGAAACCTGAGAAGGACCTTGGTCTGATCAAATTCGTGCCAACAAAATGGTTTCATTGCCGAGACCTATGTTAAAAGGGAACTTGTAGGGAGAATGTTTCTGTTGATCCATATATCTGGCATTGATCAATGGTGGGAAAGGAATTGTGATGCCTTCATATGGAAATAAGTGGAACTAAGGATAAAATCAGTGGAAAACACTCGCAAAGCAATCTTTTACTCAGAAAGATCAAGCGACCAGTATGAGATTTTCTGGGTTAAATTCCTGGAAGAATTTTTTTCACTGGATAAAGAGGCTCCAAGAAGCTCCAGAGTTCCATGGATGGGCCAAGAAGATATGTGTGTGGGATACCAAAAAGTTAGCAGCACTCTAGAGGCTAGATTGCCCAGTTACACGAGCTGTGGATTTATGGGTTAGCACCACGCTAGAGGGATACATAATCGAATTTGCAACTGAGAACCACCAGTATTTTTTTCAAGTAGAGGAAATTTTCAAGAAAGGTGCAAGGGGAAGATTGTTGAGTGAAATCCCCCTGTGGATTAAGGTTTTCCTGATGGAGGAAGGGATGTTGATTATGTCCCCAACCGAGATGGCAGCGTAAACACCCTCGCTTGGGGTAGGGCGAGACGGTGTGAGAGTCATGGCATGAGAGAGGGGAAGGGTTCTTTGAAAAATGGGGGGGGGAACAGCAAGAAATGGACTCAAGAGATGAGTGATCTTTGAAGAGAGCCTCCATAGTTGAGAAGTGGTGGTGCAGTAAGATCAAGAAAGCCGCAAGACAGTCTGAAAAGTTGAGGAAAGAAGGTACATCGGGAGAAGTATAGGAAAGATAGATGGAAGAACTACAAAATATGAGAAGACAGGAACGACTGGCCAGTCAAAGATTAAACGAGAGAGAAGCGAGGAGAGAAAGAAATCCCCAGGAAGTGGGACGAGAAGGATAAAGTGTAGATGAAAGAGAGGAGGAAGACAACATGAATCTTGGAGGAGGAAGAGAAGATTCAGCCTCGATAATAGGAGAGATCAGGAATCCGGCTGAAGAGATCATCCCAGTGGAAGCTAACGAGACCCCCCAGATCAAATAAAACTTCCCCGAAGATAGTGGCACCAGCCCCGAATCACCCATACCCCAAGTTCCTTCTATAAAAGCAGTAAGTTCAATACTACCTTCTCATGTTAGTTCTGTTCCAATACAATTAGTTAGTCAGTCACAACCAAGAAGTGTGGGTACAGGGAGGATATTGGGATCCCCTGGTAGATCACAAGCAGGACTGTTAGGGTTCATATTGATATGAAAAACAAAATCAACAATGGCCAGCCATGCAGGAGGTTCGATTGCCCGATACCCGTAATTTTTGGGTAAGGGATATGAAGACATTGAGCAGCATTGGTTCCTATATGAAGCAATCTGTAGATCCAGAGGGACTCTGGATGCGAATAAGTTGGTCAAGTTCTAGAATACCTTGAGAGGTCGCGCTCTCAAGTGGTACATGAAGTTCATTGAACCAAGAGTGCTAGGGATGCAAGGTCAAGAGTTCACACTTAGTCAGGTATGGACGAGGTTTATAGAAGAATTCAAACTACCTCAGTTAGAACAACAGCCTTTATCTAAGTTGTGCGAGATCTAGTAGAGGGAAGGCAAATCAGCCTGGGAGTACAACCAGAAGTTTAAAGATGCCATAGGAAGGTTGTCACATATAATACACAAAGAACATCAAAGGGAGTGGTACATTCAAGGGTTTTTTCCTCTAACTCAGATCTCACTAACGCAACAACGGATAGCCACATTAACAGACACCTTGGAACAATCAATGAAGATTGAATCCATGGCGGGATACCCTGGAAGCCTGAGAGCAACCCGGCCCCCAGTAGATGCAAATCTGGCACAACTACAAGGGCAGATATCGGCACTGACAGAAAATATTTAGGAGTTGAAGATACCTAGACCAAGATGACCACAGGTTTGGTGCACTGGATGTTATATGGAAGTTCATATAGCAAACGAATGTCCGAGAATGAGGGGATTGGGACCTCCTTAGAATCTGATGGTAACCCCACCAAGATCCATGGGAGGAGTTGTGCAAGTGTTGAAGAATTCATCATTTCATCACCCCACCCCATATCACGCTTTCCCAGGAGGACAAGCAACACTGACAACGAAATATTGTGAGATCTGCCGAATCCACGGCCATGGGCCAAGACAGTGTCCCATCATGCTGAAATATTTGACAATACCAGAAATAGTACATTGCAAGTTCTGCACATCTACTACACATACTACCAATCAATGTAGAGTGTTGGACGCACTTGCAGACAGGTTAGACTGAACAACATTCAGGGTGAATGAAAACCCTCAAGGACCAGGAAGAGGTCAAGGAAGTGGAGCCGGAGGAGATTTCATAGGAGGAAGAACTGGGGTAAGAGAACCAAGCAAGTGTTATAACTGCGATGAAGAAGGTCACTTGGCCAAAGATTATCCTCATCCAAGGTGGCCATGGTGCTCTCACTGCAGAACCAACGGACACGTAACTGAAGACTGCCCAGAGTTAATTTCAAAGTGGGAAGACAAAGTATGACAAACAGGAACTAACCTTATCATCTCAGAGATCAAGAGGATTTCTAAGGGACAATTTCCCAACCTTAATATCGTTACTCGAGGAGGAGCGAAGACAGGAGCTAATGTTGATACTCTACCTCGGATCCAGAAAGAAGCACCTAAGGGAGACAGGTACAATCCCCTAAAGAAAAATCTTTTCTTTAAACATGCCATACAAGTATTCCAAAATATTCCTAGTCATGAAGTGCAAGAGAACCCCCCCCCCAGCTGACTGTTTACCCTAATATGGCACAAGTTCTTGCTTCACCCCCTGCACCCAGAAACCTTGTAATCATACCAAGACAGCCTGAGCAACCTCATAATGCAGTTGATATTTGGTTTCAATTATTCTCTGACATTCTAGGGAATGATCAATTAACAGAAAAGTTGTGCAATGCGTTGTACCTAGTCTTAGGGAATGAAGAAACCTCAGAATCAAGGATAATGGCTAATATTCCTAAGAAGAGTACTCAGTGAGTGCAGCGAAGAAAAGTGTGAACCGAAAAATAATTTTGACTGGTAGCCCAGTTAGATGACTTCGAAATTAAGGATGTCATGTTGGACCTAGGGTTAGATGTGAACATTTTGCTTAAGAATACCTAGGAAGCCTTAGGAAAACCAAGACTGACATATTCCCCAATTCAGTTAAGAATGGAAAACCAATATTGTATCTTTCCCGTAGGAAGACTGGAGAACATGGAAATCGATGTAGCAGGAGTAAAAACATTAGCTGACTTTGAAGTCATTGAGATCATGGGATACAGGGACCCTTACCCTACACTACTTGGCATCGATTGGGCCTATGAAATTTATGTATTAATTGACTTAAAGAAAGACACCATGACTTTTGAAGCTAAGATAATCAAGGTAGTTCAACCCTTGGATCCATATGTAGGACTTGGGTACACAAAACCAACAGACAATAATATGGAGGGAGAAGACCTAGGCCAATTGTACATTGTAACAGCAGGGACAAGAAACGATTATATAATCCCTACTGATGATGGATCAGTAAGCTGGAGAAGTATATAGTTAGCAGATAAAGATTCAGAACTAGATTTTGATAGTTAGCAATAAGGTTCGCATGAAATATTCTCAAGAAGATGTGCAACTGTCAGAATGACTAGATTAGTTGGGACCGAAGTTAGAGAACACCCAGTATATGATGGTACCTTAGATCTAGACAATTTTTTTGCATAATATGGAAGAAAATGTGAGAGAAGATCAAATAATCTTGGTACTAGATGTAGCCTTTCAAAACACCCTCGCCAGATGGTGGGCCACTCATAAATCCACACTCAGAATTTGGGACGAGGTGAAGCAAGCTATCAAGTACAGGTTCTGGAATAGGGAGCAGTTGGAATCAGATATGTAGATGGATCTCCAAGTTGCGCAACAGTTCAACGGAGAATCAGATCCTAGAATACACATTAAACAGTGCATGACACAATGGTAGGCTACGGAGATACCCTCTCTCTTATGGGTTCAGGTATTTCCCCACTCTCTAGGCCCAATCCTGAAATCTTGGTTCATACATGAGGAAACCAGAAGACAGACCAGTGACTGACAGACACTGGAAGCTCAATTTTGCAAGGACTTATCATTCACAAGTAAGTACACTGAGCTTGAGCTAGCCCTGCCAATGATTAAAGAAATTCTTTTTACAACCAATAGTAATAAGAGATAAAACTTTGTAGTGTGTCCCAAGCATACCCAAGAAATTCAAACTAAACTCCACTTACCGTCGACTGAGAATCCTATAGAATGCTATCATATTAGCAAAGATTCAGAAAATGTAGATGAATTAGAATAAATGAGCAACCTAGCCATCAAAGAGATAGAGGGGAGCAAAGAAATCCAAAACACCATACCTAGCCAGACCGATAGTTCCTACAATTACCTATTAAAATTGTGTAGACTCAACATAGAGACTGTAGAGGAACCCATGATAGCTATGGTGGGAGATTATTGGGATGAGAAAACCAGTGAAGAAATACAGAGTTTATTGAGGGAATATGAGGATTTGTTCCCAAAGACTTTTTCAAAATTAAAGGGAATTAAAAGAGTCATGGGAGAAATGAAAATTGAGTTAAAACCAGGATCCAAGCCTATCATACATAGACCATATCGTCTTAACCCAAGAGTAAATAGAAAGTTAAGAAGGATATTGATAAGATGTTAGAAGCAGGTCTCATTTTTTCGGTAGAAGAAGCAGAGTGGGTCAGGCCGATAGTCATTCAAAGTAAGAAGGACACTCATTCACAGATGGATTTTCAGGATACCATCAAGTCAGGATTGCTGAAGAAGACAAAAGAAAGACCACTTTCATTACAGAATGGGGATATTTTGCATACAACGTGATGTCATTTGGCTTAAAGAATGCCCCTGCGGTTTTATCCATGATTTTGGTAGCATCCTTTAGAGAATTCATTCACAAATTTATAGAAGTCTATATGGATGATTGGACAATATATAGCCTTCTTAAGGAACATGTAGCACTGCTAAGGCTAATGTTTGACATATGCAGAGAGTTGAAAATCTCATCAAATATTAGAAAGTGTATCTTCTGTGTGCCACATAGAAACCTATTGGGCCACATAGAAACCTATTGGGCCACATAGTTTACCGAGAAGGAGTATTGGTAGACCCAGCCAAAGTTGTGATCATTGTGAATATGACACCACCTACGAGTGTTAAGCAATTGCACTCCACACTAGGACACACAGGTTATTACCGTAGGTTCATTTGAAGATATGCCAACATTACTGCACCTCTAGAAAACCTCCTAAAAAAGGCTAAAATGTTCCAATGGAATCTCGAATGCAAAAAATCATTTGAGACACTTAAGGAGAAACTCATTACAGCACCGATTCTAATATTCCCAAACTAGGAGAAGGAATTTCATGTCCATGTAGATGCTTATGGAATTTCCTTAGGAGCTATCTTAACGCAACCTCGAGATGGAGCTATGAATCACCCTATCTATTTTGCGAGTCGAAACTTGTCGCAAGCAGAATGCAACTACACAACAACAGAACGGTAAGGCTTAGCAATGATTTATGCTTTACAGAAATTTAGACATTATCTATTGGGATCTCATTTCAAATTGTTTACTGATCATTCTGCACTGAAATACCTAGTTAACAAACCTATGTTGGAAGGGAGAATTTGTAGATGGCTATTGTTATTTCAGGAATTTTCCTTTGAAGTCATCATCAATCCGGGACGATGCAACATCGGACCCGACCATCTATCCAGGCTAGATTCAAGAGAAATTGGCAGAGCAGTGGATGAGAAGCTCCCCGATGCAGACTTGTTCAGGATTGAGGCCATACCAGAATATCTGGAGGACATAGCAATATTTCTCAGTATAGGGGCATGTCCTAAAACATATTCTGTAACCCAGAAAATCCATATGGTCGTCAAAGTAGCAGACTACCAGTTGGTCGTCGGACAATTGTATAAACTAGGACTAGACAGCATCCTCAGACGATGCATCCTGGATCATGAAAGGCAGGATATACTCTGGGAATGCCATAGTGGAATCACAGGGGGCTACGTAGGAGGAAAGGCCACAGCACGGAAAGTTCTACAAGTAGGAATTTGGTGGGAAACACTCTTCAAATATGAAAAAGCATATGCTAGATCGTGTGATGTTTGTCAACGGGTGGGAAAGTCGTCACGCCGAGATGAACTACCACTACAACCAGTTAGAGATCTACAGGCATTTGAGAAATGGGCAGTTGACTTCATTGGACCAATCAACCCCACAGCCAAACATTCAAAGGCCAGGTACATCATTACCGCAACTGACTACCTTATCCATTGGGAAGAAGAAGAAGTGGTACAAGACTGTTCGACAGACACTGCTGCCAGGTTCATCTTCAAGAATATCATTACCCGGTTCAGATGTCCTAGGAGCCTAACCAATGATCAGGGAGCTCATTTCATTAACATAACTATAGCAACACTCACAGTATAATTTGTTATCCAACATCACAAGAGCAGTCCATGCCACCCACAGGTCAACGGAACAATTCAGGCCTTCAATAAGATTCTGGGAAAAGGACTGACAAAGGTCTGTTGCGCAAATTGGGAGGATTGGGATGATAGAGTTCCAGTTGTACTATGGGCCTACAGGAAAACCACAGAGAAACTCCACAGATACACACAGTTCCAATTATTCTATGGGAGAGAGGTAGTGGTGCCTCCAGAGTTCATCACTCCAAGCCTGTATATTACACAAGTCACACGTATGACAAAAGAGGAATCAGTGGCACAGAGACTTGCGGAGCTACAAGAACTAGAGGAAACCATATTTCTAGTAGACTTCCATCATTCGGTTGAAAAGGCAAGACAAAAATATTGGCATGACCGACACATTAAGAACAAGGTATTCACACAAGGGGACAAGATGTTACTCTACGACAGTCGATACCAGAAGCATCATGGCAAGTTGCGTATGCACTGGTTGGGACCCTTCATAGTTGTGGAGATCCGAACCTCAGGAGCAGTCAGACTCACACAACTGGATGGTGTGCTACAACCAGGATGGGTGAATGGCGCTCGCCTGAAGACACACCTATCTCAAACCTGAGAGATAAGGACAGTCGCTCCAATCCGAAGGACCTTGTACAATAGATAGATTTGAGTTTTGTTTTCTTTCTGAAAGTTTGTAAATTCAGTTAATAAAGTCCATGTGCGCAGTGTTGCGCCATAACACATAGTTCATTTGTTTGTTTAAGTGTTGGTTGATAAAGAACTGATGAATCAGCAGTACAAGACCTGAACCATAAGAGACTCCATTAATGACAGTCATTAAAGACGATGGGGACAACCTTTGTGGTCAGAGGGGCCATGAATCCAAATCTAATATGAGTTATAGACCACGCAAACCCGGTCTAGTCACAACCTTTATTGCCACTCTGGTACCCCGTCTGACGCTCGTTAATCCATAAAGCCTCATTATGCCAAGATTCCATCGAATTTCATGCTGAGACACCCACCCATCAAACAGAAAGGTCTCAAATTGGCCACGTCCTTATTCCACTCAAATAAGTGAATACTAAGATAGTCAATAGGATTTACCTTGATTAAACCATCCCATCAGAAAACACAAACCTGGCTGCATCCATACAGTCATGATGAGTAGTAGTTACTGCTAAAAAATTACCCTTTAAGCCAACTATAAGGCTCTCAGAACTCAGTTAAGAATGTACTATTTCTAAAAAGAGCATAGCCATTTTCGAACTCAGCAGTGCAAACTAGTTGGGACCATTGTAAAATATGCAAACATAACCCTAGTTCTTACCTGCCACAGAAGTGTGAATGTCGAGAGCCACAGCAAGCCAAAGTGCCACAACTAAAGAAGTAGTACCAGATGAGCCCTATGACCCCTGGGTCAAGATCATGGGCAATCTAAAAGGGAAGGTAGAGCATGCTAAGCTCCTCGACCTTGACCTCACGGATTCATCCTTGATCCCACAGATGCACACAAATGTCTTTTGGAATATATTTCTATATGGAATCAGAGGAATGCAAGTTCTACCAAAAGAATATTTCATCAACTTATTTAACTCGACCATCATGAACCTGAGAGACTTACCAGTCTTTGGTACCACATGCGAGATTGCGCGCTGCACGAAATTTTTGATAAGCAGGGTGCATGACAGAAGTCTATGGTTGGATAAGCGGTATCCAATCCATGTTGAAGGCATCCAGCATCTTACTGGACTATCCTCCCAAGGAGAGGATGTGTCTAAGGGATTCTAGGGCCCCAGTAAGCACGGGAAAAAGAAAGGCGAGCTTAGCCTATACGAGAAATTTAACACAAAGAGAGGAGGACGCACAATAGTAATTCAACCAATACTTCCCGAGACAGTGCAGACTAGCTGCTACATCATAGCTAGCAAGGTTATGAGGTCTTCCTATAAGGGATAATGCACTCTATATGCATTATCATTCGTCGACTTTTGTGAAAATGGAGCGGTGTTCAACTGGTGTAGTTTCATGTTAGAGGAACTACTAGTAGTTTGCGAAGAAGCACAGGAGAAGGGAGGAAACTTCACCGATGGATACCTATTTATGGTATTCGCAATGCTCAAATGGAAGACACCTGTGGGTAGAGAACTGGAAATACTAGATAAGAGGTGCATGGCGAAGATGTTCGAGCCATGGCAGTCCAAACAAGACTCGGAGAATACAACACTCAACAATGCAACATTTGCCAAATGGTTTAATGGTATGCTAGACACAACGCAGAGGCTGTGCATTTCACAGGAGCTCCTCAACTGTACCACAAGGAATATTGCCTTCAGCATGAACCAGCACAACACATTCATCTGGCCAAGACATGTCAGCACGGAACATTTCCACGCAAGGATGTTATCATTCTATTTGGATGAGCAAGCCTTCGATAAGGAAGTCATGCCATGGCCAGGAGTCAAACGCGGCCCGCGTAAATCAGGAATGAATTACATTTTTCCTATGGAGCTGTTGAAGAAAAAAGGCAACGAACCAAGAGAAGGACCGATTTCAGGTCCCAAGTAGAAGAAGTCATACAATCTGGTACAAACAGACTCCAAGGAGGAAGAAGAGGATACAGCAGTTAGAGTGGAGAAAAATATCGGTCTGTCGTCAACTTCCGGACATTTTCGTGTTGTTAGGTGCGCAGGTTAACCAGATCTTGGGAGTTGTGCTTAGTACCCAACCATTGGTGAAGAGGCCCAGAACTAGAGTCTCGCCAAACAAACCCCTGAACCCACAACCCCTTACATCTGTCGCTCCCTGCACCCGTTCCACGACCAAAGCCACCACTATTATTGATATTCAAGATGACCCAGAGCCTGAAACACTTCCATCCACATTCTTCATTGAGCACCCTCCACCACCACTCCAATTACCAAACCTCATCACTGTCATTCCACATCAGACCATGACCTCAGAGCTGATGCAGCTCAATCATCCAGAGATAGTGGAACGACTCCCACAAATAACCAGAGAATTACCCAAGCCAAGATCATAAGTTTCTGGTCCCGACTCCAAAGCCTCAAAGTCGATCATGATGTTGGATGATCTGAATCCAGACACCCAGGAACAACACCCTAAGTCTTAAGCACAAGAAGAAGACGCCTGAAGTAGAGAGGAGCCGGAACTCGACAACAGCTAGCAAATCACCTCACCAACCAAGGATGAGGGTGCCCAAGAAATCATGGTGCATGAAGCAGAAGCATCAGAAGAGCTAGAGACACCAGATGCACACAATGAACCAGAATCGACAACAGAGCAGGATACGACAGCCATGTGAGCAAAAATGGAGTTGGTTCTCTAGAACCCTCAGCAATTTGCAGAATTGATGCAACTCTACATAGCCAGAACAGAGGTTCTGACTCTTTTGCCAGTAAAGCTAAGGTTGAGGATTGCACCGGCACCACCTGCAAGATACCAGATATATAAAATATGCAGAACAGAAATGAAATGCTAGAAATGACAGAATAACAGTAAAATATCCAGCATAATCTTCACAATACACAGAAATGATATATGAAATAGCAACAGAAATAGCACTTTGAATCAG
>ML790318.1:141289-165653 GCA_009831015.1 Picea engelmannii | reverse complement strand
AAGATCCTTCTAGAAGTGGAAGCTTCTATTAGGTCTTCTTACATCCGCCTTATTCTATTTTATTGAAAGGTCTTATTAATATTGACCTTTATTACATCCGAATACATTGATCTACCTATGTGCGGGTTAGGACCTTAACACCACCAACGGAGGAGGAGGTTGAAACTCGCTTGGACCATTCAATGGCCAGTGGATTTCCACTTCAGATGCAGTCACCCATCGACGCATCTCCTTCATCCGCCAACCTGTTACAGTGGCCAACACCACAATTATTTGGACTAATTAGGGCATCAACGAACCAATTAGAGCAAAGGCTCCAGGAATCTGAGAGATCCATCGAGATTGCGAGGAAGGAATAGTTCATCATGCAAACATGTAGAATGCAGGAAGCACATAACAAACTCCAAGTCCAGCACAAACTGGAAAAAGTGCAGGGAAAACTTGTTGAAGTCTAGCTGGATATTTGGAAGGTTGCACTCGACCTACCCAAAGTCAGCAATGTAGGCGAGCCAGAGAAACAGATCGAACTGTTACAAGAAGCATGGACACAACTCACTACTCGCACTAAGTAGCTGCAAGTGAAGATACAACATGTCCAGAAGGAAGCATAATAGAAGCCTCATCAACTGTAGGAACAGATGCAGAAGATAATATTGCAAGGCAACAATTCCTGAGTAGCATTTCACAAGCACACAACAGACTGCACCAAAATATTCAAGGAAGTCAATGACTGGATGGGCATCTTCGCTCGACAGAATCAGGTCTTGGAGGAGGTATGCACAAAGATCTAGGTGTTGAATGAAGAAGTTGTGGCCACAGTGGACCCCATGGAGAAACATCAAAAGTTCGACCAAATTCAACAGGCCGACAATGAACTGAATACACTCTATGAGGCATAGTCTATAGCCAAGAAAGAGTTGCACGACTTTCGACCTGTAATTCAGAACACCTACATGAAAATGCATCAAGTCGACGCAATAGAAGATTCCGAGTGGAAATCATTGGTTGCGCCCAAGCCAAAGGAGTATAGCAAAGAGATGACCCAACAGTTTCTTGCAAAATCATCACTCCTCGCCCGAAAATGACAGGACAAAGTTGGAATTTTTCAAGGAGTAAAGAACAGAGCATTAGAGATGGTACTAGAATTGGGCCCTTCATTTGAGGAGGTAAAGGAAGAAAAAGCACAAACAGAAGATCCCAAAGAAGAAGAAAATATGGACAAGGGAAAACAACAGATGCTCCTCGAGGATGTGAAAGAACCAAGAGCTTGACTCGAGGACAATTCAAGGATTGTGGTTGGAGCCTATTGGGACCTTCATTTTTGAGAAGGAATCATGCAAGTTTTGACTAAGCACGAGTTGTGCAAACTCCATCAGAGGTCGGGAGAAAGAGAAACAGAAAGCAGTTGCGGAAGTTAGGGCAACACCAGCGAAGCAACAAATGGTTGCAATAGAACAATAAAGCGTGCAAGCTGAGAAGGAAGACACAACCCAGCTATATATAGGGATGAACATAATTGTAAAAGGGTTGGTTGATCAAAAGGCAGGTTGGTTGGTTGGTTTGTTTGTTCGTTCGATAGTTCAAAAGTTGGTTGGTTGGGTTGAGTCGAGTCAGGTTGGTCAGAGTCACCCAGGTTTTGGGATTAGTTGTTGATAATTGTTGTAAGTCGAAGGAAGACAATTCTGAGTCTGTATTGAACTGGACCTACCTGTTGGAGAATTAGAGCTCTGTGGCATGAGTCTAGAGCCAAGATTCTGTACTGAGCCTTGATATGTAATTCTGAGTCTGTAATGAGAGAAAGATCCTAAAGATAATATGAAGCAGGACCAAATTTCAAAATGTGTTGTGTCTTTGTATGTTTACTTATGCATTATAGTATTTCCTTATAGCTTATGAGTTCTATTTGATGGTTCAACGTTTAAATGCTTGCTCGCAATGTAAGTAGGTTTGATTTGTTCATTTATATGCTTTAGATCTGTTAATGTCTCTTGAGAAAGAACAGGAATGAGTTATGACTACTCTATGGATCCTCTTTAGTCTTTTCCCTACCCTTCCCTATCTATCTGTCTCAACAGCGCTTCGAGTGAGACTTCTTCTCTTCGAAGGAGATGAAAATGCCAGCGCTCTAGAATACATGGTACCTTTTGTTGGTAACCTGAGAAGGACCTTTCTATGATCAAATTTGTGCCAACAAGCCTTGTCATGATGTTATGAGCTAGCAGAAAACAGAAGTGTTGAATTCGGCCATGATATATTGTAATGATCAGAGATATATGAAGCCTTCAGATAAAACCAGTGTTCCATGACATACCGAAGTACATTGAGATAAAGCATTATATTCTCCATGATGAAGTCCATAAAATAGAAGTGGTTCTCCAATATATCTCCACAGATAAGAAGATAGTAGATATTTTGGTAAAGCCTCTGCCCAAGATGAAAAGTTTTTGTACTCAAGAAACAAGTTGGGGCTCGTGGAGACGAATTCCGTATTGAAAAAGGAAGAGATTATTCCCAGGTTGGTAGGGAGAACTTAGATGTTATTGATTTATGCACAGACATTTTTTAGTTTGAAAAATGGTCCATGAGGAGCAGTTCCTTTCCAGTTCGAAAAGCAGTTTGAGATTTATTACAGACAGGAATTTCCTAGTTTGTAAAATGGTCCAGATCGAACAGTCATTTTCGTAATGAAAATGGTCTGATAGATTGTTGATGTACCATAGACAGTGATTCCCCTTATGGACAGTGTGGGGGAATGGTCTAGGACAGTCATTCTTCTTGGAAGTCACTCTAAGTAGTGGTCAAGTAGAATGGTATGCCTCGTCGGGCAGTCATTCTTTCAAAGTTCACAGTTGTGAGTAGTTTCGAAGAATGGTTCGTTTTGGAGGTTGGTGCAGGACAGTCATTTCCATTAGGAAATATTCCGAACAGTCATTCCCTAGGGAAGACTCATTCTATCCAGGTTGCACTATGATTAGTGCCAGAGAAATGGCCCAGTTAGGTGAATGGTCTAGGTTCAGCAATCAAGGACAGGCATTCCCTAGGGCAGACTCGTTCTCTCCAAGTTGCACTATGATTAGTGTTGGAGGAATGGCCCAGTTAGGTGAATATCCCAGGCTCAGAAATCAAGGACAGTTATTCTTCTATGCTTAAGAAGAATAGTCCAGATAGCCCATGGTTGATGTTTTACCTCGTTAGGGCAGATGTTCTTCCAGATCTCACAGATTTGAGTGAAAGAATGACCCAGATGACTCAGTTCGTATCATGATATTGTTATGCACGTTGATATTGGATGATATGATTACTATGGAGACTGTATGTCTCTAGATGGTAGTTGTATTTCACTGTGGTGGATGTGTTCCATTGGTTGTGACTATGTGTCACTGGTTAAATAGTTGTGTGCTAATTGGTGTGGTTGTGTACCACTCGATAGTAGTTGTGTACTACTATGGATAGACACAGTTGTGTTCTATTGAATGGAATTGTTCTAATTTCCATGAAGACTATTAGTAGTGCTGGAAATGATTACCGGCTAGATGGATAGTTAGTGTGTTGGTGGACAGATATTCTCTAGGCGAAAAATGGTCCAGAACAGTTATTCTTCTAGGACATATGTCCGTATTAGAAGAATAGTTTTTGTATCACTATGTGGAGTGAGTGACTTATTCAACATCATGCTTGATTACTCAGATGGAGTATGGATTTGAGAGATTATGCAGTTGATGCTATCAGATAATACTGATAGTGATGATGGTGCTTGTGATTTGATCATGACATAGCCAGTATGTCTATGATGATGCTGCTGGTTGAATGGTATGTTTGTGCTCAAGACCATTATTTTAAATACCTCCCTAGCTAGGAGGGAGTGTTGATATTATGGTAGCTACGGGAGGTATTAACCTCCACATGTAACCTTGAAAATAATAGAATATTCTGGAAAACAAGAAGAAACCCTAAAGATTTGGACATAACCCCAGAAGACAAGTCGGCTAAAGAAAATAATCAATATTGAGTATTTATCCTCCATAAAGACAATTTGGCCCATACAAATAATAAAGAGCAGTATAAATATAGGATGTTAGAGCTCATTTGTACACACACAACTCACAACTATGGAAATTTAGTAAGTACGCAAGTCTGGAGAGTAGTTGCAGCTGCATCTACTGCAACTTGTATTTTTGGTTTTAGGATTGGACTTTCTCTTGGTTATGGTTTGGAATTTCTGCCTTGTGCTCTAGCTCTGGAGAGAGGTATGCTACATTGATTGGCAATTAGGCCTAGGGTTTGCTTCCAAAATTATTCTATGTTAAGGTTAAGGTGCTCGAGGGTGGCTTCGGCCTATGGTTGAGTGACAATATTGCTATATTGTATATGGTTAAATGAGCACACCTATTATTTCTAACATAAAACACCCACAAATTTGTGCACACTTCCAACAAAGTCAACACATGCACATTCATGCAAGCCAAAACAACTCCAAATGTGCATAGTGCGTGGCCCATGCGACAGTCCATGAAGAAACCCGTGTGGATGCGAAAACGACTCATTTATGAATTTGGTGAGGCCTCAACCACTTCTAGGGTGAAGTAATTCAAAACAAGACCCCAAGATCGACCCAAAATATTTCCTTGGGATGACTGAAAAGATCGGATGTACCTCTAAATGTCTCCCATTCACACTTGGAAAAAGTTATGAAATACCTTTCTATGGTTCTATAAATAGATGGCCATTGTATGCACAAAAAGAAGAAGTTCATTGTATTGTTATGTTGTCCAAACACTCTTGGAGAAACCATTTGTTCTCTTAAGAATATATTGGGTAGTATATCATAGGGAAAGCCTTCCACCTCTTTGATAAATTTTCCATAGAGTTATTCACCATTAGTAAATTCAAAATAGGAGAGTAATAGCTCTACTTTGAGGGATTCAAGAGCCCTCCCTAGGAGGTATAGGGGATTCATAAATCCCATATTTATCCTCTTGGTGTACTCAATTTCGAACATCAATCTCCACTGGGTGACCACTCATTGTGTTCAATTTCATGCATCCTTTGTTAATCTAGAAAATTTGAATTGTGAAGAAGCTAAAATTCATATAGATTGTTGAATCTAGAAAATTAAGCCATGTTTTGATGAATTAGTACAAAGGGTATGTTACAAATTGGCATCATAGCTAAGTTACAACACGGGGGGCTCTATGGGTTCAAAGACATAAAAAAGTAACCTTACCTTGGTTTGAGGGAGTTTAAACAGCCTATAACCCTGTATTTTATAGATTTGGTTTCGATTTGTGGAATGTTGTGAGGAATCTAGTCAAAATGAGAAGCAAAGATTGGAAGTTGAACCCAAGAATAATTGGGTAAAGAAGAGTTACTTTGTTGGACATTAGAAAATGATGTCAACACAAAAGAAAAGACCCAAGTCGATATCTAGATTGATGTTGACAAGTTTACTGGTGAATATAGTTTGATAGGGAAACCCTAGACAAATAGAAGAATTAACCAAATAGCAAGCACTACAAGAGAATTGGAAATGATGAATTAATACCCCAATTTTGATTCATAGACAAGTAATTTAATTGTATATGATGAATGGCTAAAATCCAGACAACTATAATTTGTAACTAGATATTAAATGTTAATATAAATATATCGCATGTTGCAAAAGATGATGGACAATATTAGGGAGCTATGATTCCATAAGTGAGGAAATATAGGGGGGTTATAAGAGGTTTAAGGGGATAAGGGGAAAGATCTTGGCTAGTGATATAACCTAAGCCTTAAAGCCTTTTATTATTAATGTTTAATATTATTATTCCATGTTTGATTTTATCCTAAGCTTTTAGATTAATTATAGGAAGGAGGTACGTGGGATTTGGAGATAAAACAATGAATCATGGGATTCTCATGAAACACGTGGAGAGTGCATGACATGAAAATATAATATTTTGAATTCATACATGCAAGGGGAATTCAAACTATTATTTCTATGGGAAAATCAAGAAATTCCTCTCTAAGAGAATTGATAATGGATTACTATAACTAAATTATGCCAACCTACAACCATGGATTATGAAGGAATTATGACTATGTGTAAGAGTAATTGATGTTATTGAAAGGAATTAAACTATAGCTAAGAATCCCTAGACTCCCAGTAGTGATATTTCCTAGCCAGCATGTGTTGGAGCCCTAAAGGGAAGTGGGATACCCTGGGGGACTACATGTTGTGGGGTTATTCTACCCTACGGACTAACAATCTAGGGTTTAAACTTGCATGCAGATCATGACCCTTCAAGAATTACTTTTAACCTTCTACCCCAAATCTAAAACCCTTTTTCACATGCAAACATGGGAAGAACCAACTAACCTTTTGATCGACGGTTGGTGTAGATCCGCCGTTGAGCTTTATCCTGTTGCTTCTGCTGCTCCTTCCAAAAAGCTATCCTGCAATCAAGACAAAACTACACATGCATGCTATTGTTCTACTAGAGGATTAGAGATTAAACACAAATCAAATAAAACATATAAAACTCGTGTATTTGGGACGGGAAAAGTATCTTTTTCATTAATCTCAATATGAATCAACTTACAATGATTATAGAGACCGGCCACCATTCCTTGATCCTGATCCTGGGTTCCTCCTCTTCTTTGTCCTCCAACTGCTTTGCTTGAATTCTCCTAAAGTTTGAGGAAAGGCTAAAGGGTTGGGACAAAACGGATTTGGCAATTTGGCAGAGTTTCTTTGCTATGATTTTCCTCCTTTGAATAGTACCCCTACCCCTTCTTTTATAGGCTAGAAGGAGCTAGGGTTTTAGACGAACTCTCGGCCATGCATGGCGGGGAGTTCCAGTTAACTGACCAAAAGCTTCTCGTTCCGTCGGAAACTTTCCTGATTTTTTGCTTTGTTAGGTAAATGCTTGTTGTAGTGGGCCAGCCCGCGTTCCAATGCGTGCAGTATAAGGCCTGCCAGCGTTCAAACGCGCCCAGTGATAGGTTAGGGCGCGGGCTACTTGTTTTAAGAGGTTTTTGAAGAGTCTGTTCAGCATGGCTTTGGCAATGAAGGGCAATGAGTTGGCCTGATGCCAGGTAAGCATAAATAGTGCAATTTAGGGTTATAACACTACATAACAAATAACAAGATCCCATTCCTTGGGTTGTGCACACTGATGGGAAAAGAGGGTTGTGGATTGGGATTATTGTAGGTGGAAAATTGATAGTGAACTTGGAAATTGGGTTGTGTGAGAAGAGTTAGAGCCATCCATACATGAATTTGTACGTGTGGAATCGTGGCCTCAACTCAGGGGTGGTCTCTATTGAAGAGAGATTAAGTGAAATTGAGAGCCTATGGTTGGGTGGATTGTCCTTGTTCTACAACCAAGTGGTGGATAATTTCTAGAAAGATAAACTTGCTCTTGATTTACTTGTGTAATTGTTGAGTTATTATGGTTTATGTTATGAATTGAATTAGTTTCTAGTTTGGTCAGTTATATTTCCATGTTTAAGATTGAATCTATATATTATGGTGCCATTGTCCACTGAATGGATTCATTATGTTGTCATAATATTATTTTATAGTTACTACATCTATAAATTAACTATTAGTAGGACATTGAGGAAAGCCATCAGAATAAGTTAGAGATATGGTATCAGAGAAATGAATTTGAGTAAAATTGGCAGTTTCAAGAAGTAACTCATATCCTCAAAATAGAACAAAGGGTATTGGGTATGTTACAGAGTGTTATTAGATCTATCGGTTACAACATTGTGGTTGTATGGCCTAGGAACCAGATTGTATAGGAATAAATTATAGTTGTATATGAAATGTTTGACAAAATGTCTCCATGAGAAGAATTTGGGAAAATGTGTGGAATCTTGTAGTTGGCTCTAATTCTCAAATATAAATATTTTTAGAGTACATGGACAAGTTAAAGAAGTATAATTGGTGAAATTCATGGATTTTAGAATTAATCTCCATGAAAATTTGAGTAAAAATGCAATTTGTAGGCTAATTGTTTGATAAAATGTAGACGAGGAAGAAGAATTGTATAGAGCCATAATTGATTATTATTGGTTTTAAAATGCTAAAATGGTTCCTTTTGATAGATAATAGGGTTGAATTGAAGTGAGTGTTGAGGTAATTTATAAAAATACAGTGTTCATCTCTATGTAAAAATTGGTGTAAGATTGTGAAATTGGCGAAAATACCCAATTTTAGAGAAGGAAGAGAGTTAAATTTGTCAGTGTGGCATCGAATTGGGCAGGCAATGGGATCAAATTTCCTCAAAGGAGAAAAAAAATTCAATTGGGGATCAAATTAGAGAATCCATTCATATAAGCTTCATGGTGGCAACATTTCAGTTCAGTAGGAAAAAAAAATAACTTCAGAGAGCCATAACTTCCAAGTTAGAAGTCCAAATAAGGTATGGGTGTGGTCATTGGAAAGCTAATTTAGCGGGGACTAATTTTTATGACTCAGATTTTGGATAATTTATTCAAAATTATTTATAAATTGAGAAGAAATAGGGTTGTATCCTTGATTTGATAAACTAATGAAGTGCATATTTACTAGCATTTGAAAGAAAATGCTACAGATCTAGAATTGAGATGTATCTAAATTTTGTATTGGTATGCACACTTCTTACAGAGTCAGAGATACAAAAAGGACAAGTAAAAGAGAGAATTGAATAATATTATTGAAGAGGAGACATGGAAGATGGAAAAAGACCCTGCATCCATGAAGAAGAAGTTAGAGGCTCGGATTTCAGCATAGAAGAGACAAAGTATAATGGGCATAGAGAGAGCTAATAAAAACTATAAGTAGCTTGAAGATGAAGATGTAGAGATATATACATGATAATAAGAGTATGTATAAATCCAAAGATAATCAAAATCATTTGAACAATCAACTACTACAAAGATTAAATTGGTGGAAAAATCAAATAAAGAATGGATCAGGTCAAGGTATGAGGAAGAAGGAAGAGTCCACTCAAGAAGAGAAAACCATGGAATATCTAGGCACTCAAGAAGTTATACCATAAATCAAAGGCATAATTACTCATTAATGCATTTAGTTAGGAATCCATATGCATCTAAGGAATCACAAATCATCCTAGAGGTGTCCCTAATCAAGCATCAAAGGAGAAGGTATGGGAAAAACATTTGCAAGAAGAGATTAGGGAGACCAAGCCACCAACATTTGATGGTGAAAAAAATATGGGGTAGGATTTTGACACTTGGTTTATAGGGATAATAAAGGACTTCCAGGTACATAATTAGTCATTTAATATTGATCTAGGAGGATCTCCACTTCCAATGAAGAAGTCTTAAACAACTTTCTAAAACATTATAGACAAGGTGTATTACACTTTACAAACCAAGGCCAAAGCTCATTGAAGTTTTGGTAAAAGGAGAAATGATTAATACTTTGGACCATAATGTGCTCATGTATTTTTCATTTAATTTGTAAAAAGGAAATTAAATTAAGTGTGAGAATCCACCTCACGATTAGTTTCCTAGTTTCAAGGGGAGGTTAAGAGTCTCATGAGTTGTTTTGAGATTATTCTTAATTATATCCCAAGTATTTTCCTAGTCTCAAGGGGAGGTTAAGAGTCTCATAGGTTGGTTTGAGATTCTTTCTCATTTTGTCCTTTGAGTTGTTATTAGATCCTAAAATTGTGGATTTTATCTCCTTGAATTATGGAACTAAGGAAACTATTTAAACTCCTTGTTGGGAGAGACTTAGAGAGGCCCCTTAGAGGAGAAGAAGTAAGCAATCATGCTTGTAGTTTGTAATCCCCTTCATTGGGAGAATTTAGCCCCACATTGGGAGAGCCTCTCAGCCCCACATTGGGACAAGATTGTATCATTTTCTGTAAAGGAGACCCCTATTTGGGAGAAGAAATACCAAACGGTTTGTTGTTGAGCAGGCCTGGAGACATAGCCAGGACATCTGGTGAACTTTGTTAACATATGCGTGTCAAATTATACGTGTGAGATTTGATTGCATTTTTTCTCGATTAAGTAGAGATTTAATTACACGTATGTGCATAATTATGACCATTTTCTCATGTTCACATGCAATTAATCATCAGTAAAATCACCTCTTCGTACAATTTTTGTAGAGGAAGCCAAAATTGTCATATACAACCTACAATGAAAAACTTATATTTGGTGGGACTAGCCGAAGCAAGTTAAGCACATCAATGAGAGGAGGATTTATTGGAATCAACTCAAGAAGTATTTCAAGCAACAATATATTTCTGATAACTACTATGACAAGAAGATGTAGGAATTCTTTAAACTCAAGTTGGGAAACATGACCATAAAAGAATGTGAAAATAATGTTTTGGAGTTATTGAGGTATGTTGGTTATATTAAAGATGAGAAGGTAAATATAAAATGTTCATAAGTGTGTTTCCTGCATTCTACAAAGATAAAATTTAGTTTGATGAACTTAATACTCTTGAAGAGATAATCAAGAATGACATATACATGTATGACCAAAGCATAGGCAAAACAGATTTTCAAAAGTCTTGGAGAGATAAGAAAAAGGACAACCAAGATCAAAGGAAGAAATGATTTAAACCTCCTTTATTCAAGAACAGTCCTAATACATATCAACAAAGATATCTAGATCAAAGTGGATCTAATAGGGTAGATTCCCTAGGCAAAAGGGAAAGGAAACCAATCAAATGTTGGGGATGTGAAGGAGACCATTTCTACAAAGATTTCCCTCAAAAGAAAGGGAAAAAAATGAGGAATGTGCACCATATCCAAGAGGAAACTATAGTGGAATATGTGGATAGGATCATCCCAAGAATATATGCAATCTTGGAAAATTGATAGGAAGATCATCGTTCAAACATGATTGAGGTTGAAGGTAAGATTGACAATCAGCCTATTGCAATTTTAATTGATTTAGGAGCAATTCATAGTTACATTACCCCTAATTTGGTTGAAACACTTCATTTGAAAATAAGTAAACATGAGAAATCATGGTTGGTTCAGTTGGTTATTGGGACTAAAAGGAAAATTAATAAGACTATCAAAGGATGTCCATTAGATATGAATGGTGTCAGCACTATGGAGGACTTCAACATAATAACACTTGGTTCATATTGACCAGAATGTTGATGGACGGAATTGACCATAATCAACATTAAGGAAATCACCCGGTCGAGGCCCCAATTAGACCCTTATCCATTTGGGATGGTGATTTTGACTGGTTATAATAGGTCCAGTTACTCGTTTAAAAGGTTTTTCTCCAGTAAATGGAGACTTAACTTGAAGCTCTCCTAAATCCTACTTGCAGGAAAGAAAAGAATTAATCTATCTCTATTTTAATTCTAAATTATCCTAACAGGGACATAGAATTAGTTATTTTATCCCAGATAAGAGCAAGAGAATAATAGAAAGTTAAGAATGAGTAAATATAAGTCATTAAGTTATAGAAATAGTTCATATAACCTAATAACAATTAAAACAAATAGACACCAATCTTAACTTAGTAAATAGTCACTAAGGAAAGATTAGATATGTATACTCACACTCAATATGGAGGGTTAAAAGATATTGAACATGAGATAATAAATTTCTCTAACTAAGGAAATGTATATCAGTAATGAATCTAGTAAAGTGTTACTAAGAAACTACAAATACACATAATCATATCCAAAGGCTAATTGACAAATTCAAACTAATCATGAAAGATAACTTATCAATGATTTTAAATAAACATGAATTCGCATAACTGACAACAATGCACAGTATATGAACTCATACTCATCGAAAATGGAATTTTTCAAGTAGAAAGTCTTTTATTGGACTCAAAACATGATAATAGTATCAAATATTCAATACAATCAAAAGACTTGAGAGTCTTCTATCAATTTATAAAATTTGACAATAGTGCATTGTTGGCCCTTGACCAAGTTTTGAGGATCCTTGGTTATGTTCGACCTATTTTTGGGACTTCAATAGGCTGTCGAAGGCGGAGTGCAAGTTGAAGCGGAGATCGCGGGATCTCAGCCCATTTTTAGGGATTTTTGGGTTTTGGGCTTATGTAACGGGTATGGGAATGTCGGCCCATGGGTTTACCCATGTTTAGGCCCTTTTTGTAATGTATAAATATAAATCTAGATGATGTAGGAAGTAGTTCGATCTATGTGATCGAAGAGAGGCTAGACATTGTGCTAAGTGAAACTTGTAAGTGCTTTGTGCATGCTATGTTGAGAAATTGCAGATCTAAGTGCAAGTGATTGTAAGAGACTGTGAAGTGGCTTTGTTTTGTAACTCAGGGAAGGAGGATCTAGTGGAGTGCATGCAGATCTCATGTCCTTTGTGGAGTAAGATATCATGGATCTGTGCATGTAGAATATTGATACAAAGAAATAAAGAAGAATAGTTGGTGGACGTAGCCCCAAGGTGGGGGTGAACCACATATATCACATTTTGTGGTTTCTTTGTGCTTTATGGTTGTTCTCTTGTTTATGTGGTTAAATGTTTAGTGCACTGATATATGCTTAGAAGATTCTAATATGATAGATTAGTGTTGAATAATGTGAATGAATGCTAGATCTGATCTATGTTGGTATGCTTAGTGCTTAAATCTAGTGGACCTATGTGAATACTGCGTTGATTTGTTATTAGGGTTTAGCTGCGCTGTAAACTAAGACTAAATATTAAAGAACTATAACTGCTAAGTGGTTTGTTAAGGTGTTACAATCACAGATCTTTGTCCTAGCTAAGGTTGCAGACATTTGATTCCTGCAACCACCCCTGCCTCTACCTCGAGTGAGACTTCATCTGCTTTGCAGGTGTTGTCAAAAGGGATGGTAGTTAGGGTTTTGTTGGTGCATTGTTGTAAGCGTTGAACCCTGGGTCTGCCCATGTGCCAAAAAATTGTTCTATTGTCGGGACTAAAACTGTGATTGCTGGGAACTACAGAAAAGAGAAAGCTCTGTGAGTAGATCTGTTTTCCTGGTGCACAGTATTCTACTTGACCTATGAAGCTCTATGCCAAGAAGAAAAGTTAGATCTGAAGAAAATAGGTAAGACCTGAAAGATTTGTGCTCTGATAAAAGTAAAGTAAGATTTTTTGGTTAAAGAGGTAAGATCTTAAGCTTTGTGCTCTAATAAAGGTAAGAACAGTGAAAGGTTTTGATTGAAAAGGTAAGATAAGTGGAAATTTTTGTTTCAAAAGTATGGATCTAGGTATGTTTGATAAATTTTGTCCTAGCTTGAAAAGTAGGGCACAGATAGATGAAAGATGGTTTGATATGAGTAGATATGACAAAAATAGTGAAAGATATGTTATTCCTATGCATTGAAAGAATGTTTGGACTAACAAATGGATGCAGGACCCTAGAAAGAAATTTTTGCAGGCTAGCTACTATGATCCTAGTGTATAGTACAGGAAAGGTCGGGGATCATTTCAAAGAAAAAGAATATTAACCCTGTGTTACAATTGCAGAAGACCGGGACATCTTTCTAAGGAATTCCCTGGTAGAAGACCTAGTTGTCTTTATTGTAAAGCCATGGATCATGAAGTTTTAGATTTCTCTAGAATGATTACTAAGCTTGATAGAATGAATATGAGACAACAAAACCATGAGGAAGGTCAAGAAACTGAGACCATGAAAGAACCCCGGAAAGAATCAAAGAATGTATTGCTACAAATGAAAGAAACCCTAAATGATCATAGAAATATCAACTTAATAGAGATCTTCAAAGAAAAGAATGCATAGAAGCAAGAATAGGAGACTTCGACATTGACTTTGTTCTGGATGAAGAAACATAGGTAAATATCATGACAGAAAGAACTTAGGAAACTTTAGGAAATCCTACTATGATTCATTCATTGGGATGAATAGGATTATTTAGGGGAAAGTTGATAACACTATGTGGAAGACTCACCCAAATATCTATGAGTGCTCATGGAAATTCGACAGAGGAATATTTTGAGGTTGTTAAATTTATTGAGAACAGCGCCCCATTTTCTATATTACTAGGAAAACCTTGGATTGAAATGGATCAGGCCAGAAGGAAAGAAGAATAATTCCTAGAGCAGAAGAAGCAAGAATTAAAAGATTTCATGACTAGGAGGATAACACACTTGATTGAAGAACAGGAGAACAGATCAAAGCTAATTAGAACCAGAATCTTGGATGTCGAAGTTGAAAGAACACAAGCAGACTCACAGACGCGTAGAACACCTACCCCAGATAGAGAAGATGTATTACTTTATGACCCTATGAAAGAATCTCAACAGCGTGAAGTTACTATGCCAAAAGGAGATAAGAATCATAATGGAAAGAGGAATACCGAGACAAAGATCACCGGCAAGAGGGCTAGAAATTTAGTAAGAAGAGAGAAAAGATAGAAAAGTTACAGAATATTCCAGATGGGACTTTGTAGAAGGAAGGTTTGCAAGACTGGAACTTTGCCAGGATATCAGAACAGTGCAACATGGCACTTCTCCATGGTGAAACAATATAGTCATTGAAAGCATTATAACCATTAGCCCGACGACCCGAAATGTTAGAACAACAGTAATGTCCTGAAGACTTGCCAAAAGACCGTTGGGACCACGCCGCAACGGACAAAACCGCGTTGATGAAGGCCTCTCATCCATTGGAGAGATTCGTTACATCGCGTCTACTTAGTCCGTTATCCGATATAATTGTGTATGTCAGACGAGCTCAACGCTGCAATGAAAGTCGTCGAAGAATTTCTCATCGATCTCATGGCTAAAAAAGTAATGTACGTAGGTATTCAAGCTTCCTCGATGAGAGGAGTGAAAGCCTCTCCATCAACTGCTCGCGGATCCAGACCATCCCAACTGGTAGCAGAGAAGAGAACCAAGCACTGAGATGATTTGGCAAACGTGAAGCTAATCCTGACCATCCTACCCAATTACATCCTGCCACTGGCTGGCACGGTGAGTCATGACAGTGTCTTGAGAGACTTTGATTACACCATGGTTATTGCGTACCTCCTGAAGGGGATACATGCAGTTAGAATGCATAAGGATCTGGATCTTGATCCTCATTGCACTTACCACTTGGGAGATGCTGGAAGGTGCAACCTTCTCAGACATTGAGTCGTTCGAGCCACTCGCTGCGAATTTCACCACGATCTGGTACTCAAATGATATGGGAAAAAAGTGGCAGTGGAATGCAATCTTTCATACATATTATCTCCAACTGAAAAGGGCTATCGAAGTTGTCCCTCTCATGACGCCAAACACCCTACATCGATTCTGACCCCTCATGAAGTTTCACACAGATCAAAACTTCATTTATATCACCACACGTGTAGATGAGCATAAAGAAGAGCTTTGGTCATACTACAAGCCCATAGAGGAGGACCTCGAAGAGATAACCAAGGACTGGTCTGCAAAGCTCCTCATCCCTGTTGACACTGCAGAAATGTCAGACCCTAAACTAATCGACAAACCTGAAACCACTCATGAAGCAAAGGATACTCATGAACCCAGTCGAAGGAAGAAGACCAAAGAGGTCCAAAACTTGAGCAGCGCATCGGAAGAAACTGCTTCAATATCACCTAGCCGAGGGGGTGATGATGAAGTAGATCAAGAAGAGAACAACAGAAAAGAAGATCAGCAGAAGTAGGGTGAAGTAACACCGCCTAGGGATCTTGTTGATGAGGCTAATCCCTTCAAGAAGAGGAAGGTTTCCCCACAAAACCCACTTCCCGAAAGAAATCCAGATCCACCTTGACTAAGATGCATATTGTGCTCACTGTAGATTACTTTGACTTCATCATCGCAGTTGTAGAAGATGCCTCAAAAAACCTCTTGCAAAAGCATGAAGCCAAGCAGAAGGAGATGTATGACAGGATCGAGGTTGAACTCAGAGGGGTACAATAGGCCCTTCAATATAGCTGCGCAGTATCCACTGCACCCCTGCCATTAGAAGAACCAGAGTTGGGATATGAGCCTACCCAACTCTGCAGACTAGCTGATATGACCAAAGCTCACCTTCGTCGAGCACAAACTAAGAAATACCAGGCCACAGTGGCCCTGAAACAAGCCCAAGAGGAAATGATAGAGAAATGTCGGGTTTCACAAAAGGAGAAGGATGACCTTCAAGCCAAGCTTGAAGAGGAGAAAGCGCAGCTCCAGCAAGAAAAAGAGTAGTTGTTTGCAGAACAACTCGAAGTCAAAGAAGCAGTCAACAGATCACTTCGCTCTATGATGGGCTTAGAGCCAAATGCAGAAGACTGAGTGGAGTATCAAGTAGTGCAGCTCGTGGAAGCTATCCAACAACTTCAACAAAGAATAACAAACTTATAGCTACGAAAAGTGCCCGGCACTCCGTCAGATGTATGAGATCAAAGAGAAGCAACTGCTCAAAGCGCAGTTGAAAGAATCAAGGCCCTCACTAGACTTATGAGCGACTCATTGAGGATACAGAAATGAAGGCATTGGATTCACAACTCCAGGAGGAAAAGAAGCAAGCAGAAATAGTACAGCCGCAGTTCAATCCCCTGTCAGCCATTGAGAGGATGAAGCGATCCCAAGAACAGTGCACTGCTCAACAGCAAGTCCACACCATTTAGAGCAAAGTCATGGAAGTGAATTAGAGGCTCCAACCAACATAGGATGAGGCTTGCCAACTATTCACAGAGATTGAAGGCCGAGGAGAAGAACTAGATCAAGTTGTCACTGCAGTTGAACAACTCTTAGAGGGACCTATCAATGAAGCAGTTATCCAAGAGTTCGTCGAGCAGGAGGTCATGGCTCGAGGATTTTGAAGCAGAGCTACCTAGACCAGAGTGACTCGGGATGAGTCACAGGTGAGTGTTGGGGGCCTGTTGGACCTTGACCAAGTTTTGAGGATCCTTGGTCATGTTCGACCTATTTTTGGGACTTCGACAGGCTGTCAAAGGTGGAGTGCAAGTCGAAGTAGAGATCGCGATATCTCATCCCATTTTTAGGGATTTTTGGGTTTTGGGCTTATGTAACAGGTATGGGGATGTTGGCCCATGGGTTTACCCATGTTTAGGCCCTTTTTGTAATGTATAAATAGAAAGCTAGACGATGTAGGAAGTAGTTCGATCTATGTGATCGAAGAGAGGATAGAAACTGTGCTAAGTGCAACTTGTAAGTGCTTTGTGCATGCTATGTTGAGAACTTGCAGAGCTAATTGCATATGATTGTAAGAGACTGTGAAGAGGGTTTTTGTTGTAACTTAGGGAAGGAGGATCTAGCGAAGTGTGCACAGATCTCTTTTCCTCTGTGGAGTAATATATCATGGTTATGTGCATGTAGAAGATTGACAGAAAGAAATAAAGAAGAATAGTTGGTAGACGTAGCCCCAAGGTGGGGATGAACCACGTATATCCCGTGTTGTGGTTACTTTGTGCTTTATGGTTGTTCTCTTGTTTATGTGGTTAAATGCTTAGTGCACTTATATATGCTTAGAATATTCTAATTTGATAGCTTAGTGTTGAATAATGTGAATGAATGATAGATCTGATCTATGTTGGTATTCTTAGTGCTTAAATCTAGTGGACCTGTATGAATACTACTTTGATCTGTTATTAGGGTTTAGTTGTATTGTAAACTAAGACTGGATATTAATGAACTATAACTTCTAAGTGATATGTTAAGGTGTTACAATCATGTATATGTGTCCCAGCTAAGGTTGCAAACATCTGAGTCCTGCAACCACCCCTGCCTCTACCTCGGGTGAGACTCCATCTGCTTCGCAGGTGTTGCCAAAATATCCGGTAGTTAGGGTTTTGTTGGTGCATTGTTGTAAGCGTTGAACCCTAGGTATGCCCCTGTGCCAACATGCACTAGTTCTATAATTGATTTCAAACTCAAAATACAAAACATTTCAAGAAAGAGATTGTGATAGCACAAGTCTTTCTTTACCTAAGACCAACCTTTTGCCATCTATTCTTTCATCCTCCAACCTCCTTTCTCACTTTGAAGCTTTCATCTTTTTATAGCCCCTTTGAGTTTGTTTGTATTCATGATTTTATGCCTTCAAATCCTCTATCATGATCCATATCACTTGATCTTCTCCACTTTTAAATATTGCAATCCAAACCATAGACTACTATTAAAACCAATATGATTTAAAAAGAAAAAGAAAAAAAACTAAATCTAATAATATAAGAAACTAAATCTAAAATTAAATTAAAAATTAAAGAAACCATATCAAAATCTATAAATAACTAAATAAAAACAAACTAAATTAAATCTAAAATAAACTAAAATCTAAAATCTAATAATAATAAAGTTATTTATGTTAGCGTCATAATCCTAAAGTTCTATAGTCTAAGTATTTTCTAGTATAAATGTTTTTAGAAATTAGTTTATTCTAGTTTGTTAGGATAAGGACACCTAGCTTCTATGTAAAGGAAACCTATGATACTCATCTAATTATGTGATTGGTTGTTCTCCTAGTTTTTAGTTTAGAGTTGACCTATATAAACTAGATCTTTCTTCAAGTGAGGTTAAGGAGTAGATGATGAATTCTCACTTCATATTGTAATCACTTTTTCCTTATTAATAAAATTATGTGTCTGAGGACACTTTGTCAACATGGTATCAGAGCCATGGTGAAAATTGTGATGGAAGAGAATTGTTGATGGATCGAGGAAGCAAGGAAGACTTCTTGACATCAACACAGATCTCTTCAAACTCAAGGGCAACGATACTGAGGTAATATGTTGTTATTTTTAAAATAAGTAAAATTGTTATTGTGATTGCAACAAATCAATTTTTTCATTAATTCATTCATTTTTTTGAGTGGTAAACTTGTAGATCTGCAAATTTCAAGTTTATAGATTTGATTAATTGCAACTTTATTTCCATAAATCTAAGAGATCTAGGCAGATAAAAGTGTAATTTTGCATTTTTTATTCAGATCTCATAGATCCATTACTATTTTATTAAAAGGGCTCATTTGCAAACAATCGCTTCAAATCATTTTATAAATCTGGCAATTTAAATCCAAAGTTGGAGATTCTTTATTTTTATAAGTTTTCAAATCTGGTCTGTATTGAGGACTGTATCAAGGACCGTATCAAAGTCTATATCAAGGACTGTATCAAGGTCTGTTTCAAGGACTGTATCAAGGACCGAATCGTGAATCACATTTTATTTTTACAAGAAATCATCAGATTGAATCTATGGCATCAGATTGATGAAAAGGGAGAGTAAAATTTGTTTGGATTGGATATGGATCCCCTGGAAAATAAATACCTCTAGAGATCTCGCGCACCAGAGATAACCCACTCTTCACCATTTGTTGTTATTGTTTCATTACTAGAACTAAAACACGGATCTGAGGCGATATTCTCTTTTTCAAATCTGATGCATTTTTTTTCTGTACCCATAACCAGAACCCGTATTCAGTATTCCAGCGTTCAGTTCAGCTTCTTTTGAGAGCAACAAAAGAGGAGAAATCATCATTGAACTTGCAGATCAATTTATAAGCAAATGAAGACAAATTTGACGATTCTGCGATCTGGGTTTTGTGCAAAATGGGGTCTATTGTGTGACCCGCAAGTTTTTTTCTTGTGAAATGTCATGGTTTAAGAGATTTGCAAGATTCCCTTAACCACGTTTTACAAAAATACGTTCCAGAACGTGCACATGCCTAGTGGTCGACATTGATCTGGGAAGAACGCCCAAGATCCACCTACGAATTTGTGTGGATTGGATCTAGTACCTCAGCCTCCAGAAGCAGAGGAAACCCTTGTGATTTGGTGGCTGGAGGAGTTGAGAGAGGGAAAGCTCAAATTTATGCAGTATCTAGATCAAATATGGATCAGATCTAGTACCTCGAGACAAATTCCAGCATTCCTCTGAATCTGGTGTTTTGTATCTGAGATCTAAAGTTCACCTGGAACGAACGCATCTCCATCTACTGCGTGAATCAGACTGGTGAGATTTCACCCACCAAGATATCTTCTACGTATCAATTTATTGTTGTGTGTCCTCTTTTGAAGCCCCTTCATCATGATTTTGGTGAACAGTTCTTTGATCTGATATTAAATTTACCAAAATTGTTGCATAAAATTTTGTGTTCATATTGAGGTCCAGATTGAGGACCGTATTGAGGTCCGGGTTGAGTACCAGATTGAAGTGTTTTGTTTTTTGATATTTTAGACTTTTGAATTGTAATCTTTTAAGTCATTGATGAATTTAGTTCAAGGGGGGGCACATTTATTACTTTTACAAGGCTATCTATCTTGTAAAAAGGGTCAAACTTTGAAAGATTTGATTGTAGTCTTGAATGCTCAAAAGTTGAGAAGAGTCCAGTAAAATACTCTCTCAAACTCAATTTCCAACAAGACTTTTAAAGGGTCAAGGCTGAGCCCTTAAAAGTACTATTTTTGTGTGTATTGTGTACTCTTTCTTTCAGGCACCTTGTGTCTCTCTTTTTGAGTTTTTTGGATTATTCTCTTGCAACAAACATCATGTCTAAATTAATCAATCTATTCACAGAATCAGATAAGTTAGATGCACCCAAGAATTACAAATCTTGGAGTCGGCACATGTAGAACACTTTGATCTATAATGAATTATGATGTGATATATGTGATGGTGATACTTCTCCAACTAAGTCCACTTATGCTACTTCTTTAGCAAAATGGAATTTGAAAGATGAAAAATCGCTTGCTTTGCTACATTCTTCTGTAACTGAACACATGTTTGTTCATATTGAGAATTCCAAAGATGCATGGTCTGCTTGGAATTTATTGAAGAAGCTTTTTGATACTCCTATTGGATATCAAATAGTTGATCTACAAATGAAATTTCTTAAACAAAGATTAGCAAACAATGGTGATGTATTAGAATACATTTCAAGGATTAAGAACATTCATCAGGAAATCATCAAAGATGGTTTTTCTAAACTTGAAGATAGTTTTCTAGTCTCCATTGTAATAAACGGCTTTCCTCCATCTTATAATCATTTTCTTGAGACTTTGAAAATAACTAATAAGTTATCAACTATGACTTTTGATTCACTTAGTGAATTACTGGCTCAACATAGTAAATCTTTTGGAAAACAAAAACAATCAGGAGAAGATCTTATTTTCACTAAAGATGAAAGTTCTAAAGGAAGAGGAAAATCAAATTTTGGAAATTTTCAGAATCAGTCTTCTAATCGAGCTCATGGCAGAGGTCATGGTCAAGGTAGAGGTCGTAGCAATTTTAATCAACAAATTTTTCAAAGTAATCCTCCCAATAACAATGCACAGTTAGGAAGAGGCAGAAATTTAAGTCAAGTAAGATGTAAAAGATGTTTAAAGATGGGTCATTATGCATCAAATTGTCTTACCAGCAATGATCAATTGCTAAATTTTAAGCATACATCAAATTCAAATTCTCAACAATCTTATCAATATGCAGAAGATCAAGATTATCAGAATGATGAATATGAATATGTTTTTCAGCAGTTCGGCATGTAGATTCATTTGAAAATGACTGGATATTGGACACATGAGCTACTCAGCATATGACTTATCGCAAAGACTATTTTTTGAATTATAAAGATGTTCGACTAAATCCCATTTATTTAGCTGATGATACAACTCATATACCTCAAGGAAAAGGTTCAGTGAAATTTTTTCTCCTTGGAATTGGTGAAAAATGGATTTCAAATGTTTGGTATGTACCATCTTTTAAGAAAAAAAAATTATCCTTAGTCACAATCAGACAAGTTGGACATCAAATTGTCATGCAAGATGGTTTGGTGAAGATTAAGTTAGAGAAGGATAACTTGAAAACAATAATGACTAGATATGAAGATGGGAAGTTACTAAGAATGAATGGGAAAGTCATCCAAACAAAGCAAGAACTTGCAGTAACAGTGAATTCTGAAATGTCTTCATTCAGATTATGGCATTTTCGATTTGGTCACTTAAACTTTGATAGTCTCTTAAACTTAAGACCCAAGATTTGGTAAAGGGTTTACCAACTTTCAAGAAAGAAAATTCCAAGTGTGAAGCTTGTATTTTAGGCAAGCAAAAGCGAGAAGCTTTTCCAACCAGCTCATGGCGAGCAACAAAGTATTTGGAGTTGATTCACATTGACATATGTGGTCCAATGGAATCTTTTTTTGGTGGATGTTGATACTTTATATTGTTTATTGATGACCACACTAGAATGACATGGGTGTACTTTTTAAAGGAAAATTCTAAAGCTTTTGAAAAGTTTGTAAATTTTCAACACATGATTGAAAATGAAACTAGAAAAAACATTTCTTCTTTGAGACCTGCTAATGGAGGTGAATTAACTTCAAATGAATTCAATGATTATTTTCGAAACAATGGAATTAAGAGGCAACTGAAAAATTCCTATACTCCACAGCAAAATGGAGTTACTGAAAGGATGAACAAAACTCTCATAGGCATGGCAATATCTATGATGCAGTTTAAAGGGTTGAGCAAAAAATATTGAGTTGAAGCAGTCCATACTGCAGTTTATCTCAGAAATCGATCACCTACATCATCTTTAGATGGACAAACACCTTATGAAGCTTGGTATGGTTTTAAACCCAAGGTAAATCATATTAGGGTTTTTGGCTCAACATGTTATGCTTTAGTTCCTAAGGAAAAGAGAAATAAATGTTAGGATATTTAGACACTTAGGAGTTAGTTAAGATATACTTGGTCTAATATGTCGTTAGGTAAAAGTGTGTTTCCTAGTGTGTTTCTTTAGTATGCATTTGTAGTTAGGAAATCTGATGGTCACGATATGTTCCCGAATAGAGCGATCTAACGGTTCATACTCTCCTCGATCTTAATGACCATTGATCTATGGCTTAACACCCGATTGATCCATGATCTTTATTTAAAGAGCATGGAGGTTCATTTGCCAATGATCGATTGTGAGAAACTCTCTTGTAAAATATATCTTTAATCTTTTTCTTTTGCATTAATAAACTGCTCCACGTGGTCGCGTTGGCTGGGGTCGTGGATGTTTCCCCGTAGGGGTTTTACCACGTCAAAAGATCGGTGTGTTGATCTTTGATCTGGTTATGTGACTGGTTACTGAAGGTTTTCATCCTCTGTTGGAATACCTGTGTTTTTGAACATGGTATCAGAGCCTGTTTGGAGACCCGCTCCTGTTGTAGATCGAGATCGTGAAGCCGAGTTGCCTCATCTCCATTTTTTGTCATTTTCATACATTTCTAGGCCGATACGACTGTTCCATTGCGTCTAGATCACTCGTTTCAATCAGGAACACTTTTTCGTTTCACTCGAAAAGGTTTTTGTTTGCCCAAGATATGGCCATTACAGTTAGATCTGGAGGTATAAAGCATGAATACACATTTTTTAAATTTTTGCAAAGTAATATTTTGGTTTTATTTCGGTTTGATATTATTTGTTTCCGGGTTGCTACTCTTTTAGATCTGTGTATGCACTTTTCCCTGCGCCCTGTGCGATCTCGGAAAATCAGAAACAGATAGGAAAAGGTGCATCTTTCGGGTAAGCTAACTGAGATCTAAACCTTGTTGTCATCGAGAAGCGAAATTTTGTTCTTGTGTGAAAAGAGCTTTTTTTTAGTACGTTCTCCAAGTCCGTCTTCCACAACAACAACAACAACATCCCCAATCCTCTTGTGAAACAATACAATATGTTTTGCTAGCCCATTTGGTTAAAATTTGCCTTATTAAGTAAGAGGTCTTGAATTCAAGTCTCTCTTTTGTTATTTTTTTTTTGAAAAAGTTCATGCTAAAATTGTAAAGTGTATTTCACTTCAAGTATAAAATTGAATCACTATAAGTAGCTTTAATATTTTATTTTAGAGTTATTTATTTTGCATGAAGTAACTTCATTGTAAAAGTGATCCCCACTTCTCTTTATAAAATTGGGTCACTTCATAAAGCAACTTACACCACCACGTGGTCTTTTGGTTATCGTTTATGCATTTGTTTTAAGAAGGGCATAACTCTCACATCCGAAGTCCATTTTAAGTGTCGTTTGTTTTTAAAACTGCATAAATTTTCGAGAACTTTCCATTCAAAACATCAGTTTTAGTTTTTAAATCCATATTATCTGCATATTTAATATGGATTCTACAAGTAATCTCTTACTTACCAGCACCAACTACTTCCAATGGAAATCCCATATGGAGGATTTATTAAGAAGTAAAGGCTTGTACCAGATTACCTTGGGAAAGGAAACATCGCCCACTAATGTTGATAAGAAAGCCAAATGGGATAATAGGAATGACGAAGCATGTGGATTAATCGGAATGTCCATCTCTCATGATTTAAGGTTCCACCTTCAATCAATTGATAAACCCAAAGAAGCTTGGGAAAAGATTGAATCTGTGTTTGGTAAACACAATATTATTCGAGCACAACAGTTAGAAAAT
>ML790318.1:74047-135120 GCA_009831015.1 Picea engelmannii | reverse complement strand
CACATAATTAATGTCAATCTTATTATGGTTTGATTTCTTTCTTAATGAACCCATGGTGGTCAAGTAACTATCAGACTTGATCCTTTGTTTGGAAATTTCATGGAAACCAAATTATGTAATTTCGTTGCATGTGATGGTCATCCAAAAGAGAAAAAAAAAAAAACCATAAACTAAAAGATCCATCACATGAAGAAATGATGTGGATAAAAAAAAACACACTTTTCATAACCTAAAAGATCCATCACATGAAGAAACGATATGGATTAGTTAAAAGAATAGCACCAAAAGTTTAAAAGAGTCCAATATCAATTATTGATTATCTATAAATGGCACTTTATTTTATAATATTCTAATGTTTGTCTTAGAGACTTTAGAAAACCTCTTTGCACTCTATGAATCATATGCCTTTTGAGTGTAGATTATTCTTTTAAATAACAAGTGTTGCATGGCAGCTTTAGTTCCTGCCAGCGAAATTGAGAAATTATATGGCCAAGTCTATAAAAAGGAGAAGAAATAAATCTCAAGAATAGTTTAAGTACATTACAGTTTACAGTTCCATGAAGAAGCTCAATAAACATGTGTGTATACTATCTATTTACAGACAATTGACCCAAATAAAAATAAGGGAGTAGTATACCCATTGATATGCCAATTATTTGTATATTAGGTCTGTATTTGGTGAATTACCTATGGGAATCACATGGAATAGAGGTAAATAGACATNNNNGGGGGGGGTGGTTGCAGTAACACTTTTGTTTGTTTTAAATGAAAAAATATATATTTTAACATGTTCTTCAATTTCCGGTAAACAAAAGTATTTTTTTTATTTAGAATTTCACTTTACAGTAAAATCAAAACTTGTGAAGAATTTTGTTAGCTTTCTAGTGACTATTTTTCAATTTTTTTTTATTGAGATTTGATATGTCAATTTGACAATTGTTTGAGAGTATGTTCCTTAAAAATGAAGGGAAAGATAATGAGTTATATTTTCCCCCCACAATGTATCCATTATTAAACTTTTGTTTTTGACAAACGAAATATACTACAACAATCTACAGAGACTCTATTTTATGATGAATATAGTTTTGAATCTAACAAATTAATATTATAATTTCTAGAATTTTTTTAAGTTGACCAATCTGAAAATGTTGAAAATTTTAAACACATGTTTACCCCACCATGTATCTATCTTAATTTTTACTTAAAAATAAAATCTAAAAATACTCTTTTGAAGAGAACAGTTTAAGGATTTTGAATATAAAATTTTCCATAATTTTCCATAATTTTAGAGATAAGGATTTTTCATTTCACTGAATCAATGTCACCTAAAAATATTATGCAGTGGTTTCTTTATAAAATTAAATAAAATTAGATTAAAACAATAAAAATGAAAACAAATTATATCCAATGAAAGTAGATTCAATTTTACAAATGCTGGTATCAATTCTGAAACTAAATTCTGAGTATTTTCATGAGTTTTCTACCTCCAAAATTCAAGCTGGAGAGAATTCACAGTTTTCTGCAAACAGTCTCATTTGCAATCACTTTTAACGGAATCTGTTAAAAACAAACTTTTCGACCGAAAATTCTTTTGGCCTAAATATGCTTACTGCAGGAAAAAAATTGATCCAAAAAATCGTGTACACAATTGTCGAGGGCACCGTCAGGGCATCATTCGACTTGACGTGTGAACTTTCAGCTGAAAAATGTTTCGGCCGAAAAATCCTATCTTTCGACCGAAAAAAATGCCGCTAAGAATTTTGGAGACCCGAATCTCACAAAAGTGTTACCCATCTTCATGATTTTTATATATGAAATTAATTTGCTTAATTTTAGACTTGGGATAGCATTATAAGAAAACCACATTTCTATTTCAGTTCACAGTGTGATATCATCTTCTTTCAATAAATATTCTTTCTATGTACCTTATACCTTCCTGGAGCAATTAATAGTTATGTTCAATGTGTATGTTTTCGTGTGATTCCTTCTCGAAACATAAGAACAAAAGCATTATCCTTCTGATATTGAATAGTATGATGTCATGAGATGACTAAAGCTTTAAATGTGCCTTCCTGCATAATCTTATGAAGTGTCTACACAATTCTTCAAGAAAAGTGTTGTGATTTTTCTCCCCTTCTCAAAAAGGCTAGTTTGTTTCCCAATCAAACAAGGCATCAAGATCCTCGAAAAGTCAGATTATCTATCAACAACCAATTTGGAATAAAGTCTCTTGCAATATACGCACTTCTGAAATCATTGCTCAGTGAACGAACTAGATAAATAACATGTTCACAAAGCTTAGAATCACGTCTTTTTTTGTTCCTGTATATATTCCTGATCATATTTGTCCTGGTCTTCAGCATCTCCTTCCTTTGAAAGTTATAACTCTCCTGTCATATTCTGCTAAACAAATTAACACTATTGAATCTGAACTTGTGTCGAAGGTAGTGTCATACTGCAAATTTTACTTTGACAAACAAGAAAGGTTGGAAGACCATTCTCCTGATTGCAGATCACCCTGATAAACTATGTTCGACAAAATGCACAGAAGGGAAATGCAGAGGTTGTGCTGAGCGCAATTGATAGTTTTATCGGCCATTCTTGGATGAAAATTTTAGGGAAGGAAAAGGGTTTTATTCTCGATGATGCAGTGAAGTCATATGCTCCCAAAGTTTCCTTAGAGCTTGGAACTTATTGTGGGTATTTTTCCTTAGGATTTCTTCCAAGATTAGAAATCTTGACAATAAGTTGGTTACTATAGAGATGAACTCACATAACTTTTGTATTTCCAAAGAAATGACAGAGCATGCAGATGAAATTTCTAACAATTTTAATATCCATTGAAATATGTTGTTATATCATACTCATCAAATTAGATATTTCTATTATCCTCCTTTTCATTTTTTAAAGTAGGTCTCTCTCCCTTTTCCGTTAGCAAGGTTTACTATAAAACAATTTTTAAACAAGAATAGGTGTATTTGTACAGTCTATTCACACAATCGATTGAAATAAAAAAAAGATTTCTACGGTGATGTGTTCTTACACTCTTTGTAGCAGAAACATCGTGGCTCTTTGAATGCTTTGATCTACAACTTTCTGAATTTACAAAAATGGATACACATTGAGACTTTAACTGTGACTGGTTATGCATATGCAGGCGTGTTGTGTCAGACCTGTCATTCAATTTCACGGTTGGATGTGCAAGATTTTCTAAGACATGAGGGTGAGGTTGATTTATTGTGAATTCAATGCATCTTAATACAATGATGTTACCGAGAACTATGCTGCCAAGCCTGCAAACTCGGTCGCCAATACCACAATGTTGTTCCTGAGAACTCCACCACCCAACTTGCAAACTCCATAGCCAAATCTGCAATAAGGGATGAAAATTTACCACCAATCAAATTTCAAATAAAAAAAACTTGTTTATATTTTTGAAATAAAAAAAATACAAACTATATATGAAACTTTAACTAACATGAAAATATTTAAAAGTCAAACTATAACTAATATAAGGTCAACGGGATATTGATTGCTATAGTACCCTGGTGGGACTAATAATATGATGGCAAAGAAAAGAATATCCTTTCACTATCTAGTATAAAATGTCCACCCCTTTTTTCCTTTCTCTTAAATCCTAGAACAAAATAAGTTTACAAATATAGTTTAACTATATTTGTGTTGTTGAAATTTTGTTGACAAGGAAAATGAATCTATTTTTAAGTTTCATAATCATATTATTCATAAAGAGAGAACTAGAAATTTATTCTAAATGTGATAAAGGACTTCTAGACCATAAGTATTTCATACTTCATTCTTGATTTAGCCATGCCATCCAAGACATAATTGACCTCTATAGGGAACACAAATACCACCAACCTTAGAAATCTTTCTCACTGAGTATCAACAGGTTTTCTTTCTAAAAATCTCTAACTTTAATAACAAGAAGCATGAAAATCCAAACAAACTGAAAATGAAAACCATTAAAACATCCTTCAACCAATAACAACAAAATCAAATGTAACTAAAAGCAGTGTTTTCCAAAATTTGATGGGGGTCCCTTTAATTTAATAAAAATTTAAAGTGGGGTTGTTGTTTTCCACAACAGAACATCCCAAGAATATATGCAACCTTGGAAAATCGATAGGAAGATCATCAGTCAAACATGATTGAGGTTGAAGGTAAGATTGACAATCAACCTATTGCAATTTTGATTGATTTAGGAGCAAGTCATGGTTACATCACCCCAAATTTGGTTGAAATACTTCATTTGAATATAAGTAAACATGATAAATCATGGTTGGTTCAGTTGGCTATTGGGACTTAAAGGAAAATTAATGATATTGTCAAAGGATGCCAATTAGATATGAATAGTGTCAGCACTATGGAGGAATTGAACATAATAACACTTGGTTCATATGATGTTTTTATTATAATGGATTGGTTGGATGCACATCATGTTGTCCTAGATTTTCATAATAAGAATTTCACTTGTCTTGATGAAGAAGGAAAGCATAGGATAGTGAAAGTCATTCCTAGACCCATTTCTATAAGGGATATTTCATCCTTACAATTGAAGAGATGATTCAAGAAAGGGTTCCAGATGTATGCATCTCATGTGGAAGAGATGGAAAAGTGAATAGTCCCAAAGTTTGAGGACTTTCCAATATTGTAGGAGTGTGTAGATATATTTGGGGAAATAACAATTTTACCACCAAAAAGAGATATTAATTTCTCTACTAATTTGATGCCTAGAGTTTCTCTAGTATCTAAGACTCTGTACAAAATAAAAAGACCTTAATTGAAGGAGCTGCAAATATATGTATAAGAATTTTTAAAGAAGTGTCATATAATCCCAAGTGTCTCTCCTTAAGGAGAACCAATACTCTTTATAAAGAAGAAAGATGGGTATTTACAGCTATGCATTGGTTTTAGACAATTGAATGAGATCACTATGAGGAATAAATATCCTCTACCAAGAATTGATGACATGTTTGATCAGCTAAGAGAAAGAATGATCTTTTAAAAGATAGATTTGCGGTGAGACTACCATCAAATAAGGATAAAGGATGAAGACATCAATAAGAAAACTTTCAAAACTATGTATGTACATTGTTAATTTGTAGTGGTTCCATTTGAACTAACAAATACACCAACTACCTTCACATACTTAATGGATAGAACATTTAGGAATTACTTGGAGAAGTTAATCATTGTATTCCTAGATGACATTCTAATTTATTCAAAGTCAAAGGAGGAGTGTGAAGAGAACTTGAGGTTAGTACTACAACATCTAAGAGAGACTTTGTTGTATGCTAAGCTAAGAAAGTGGTCCTTTTATCAAAGGCATATACATTACTTGAGATACATCATCTCTAAGGAAGGAATAGAAGTAGATCTATAGAAGACTAAAGTTATTAGGGTATGGTGTTATGACCGAAAGGGGGAATATATAGGGTTAAATGTGTATGATATGACCCCAATGGGGGGAATTTATGGGTCTAAATCTACATGTAATGTGTATATATATGTGTAATAAAGTCATCCTAATAGTAAAGGGGCCTCATGTGCAAGTGTAAATAGGTATATATAGATATCATGTATTCATTATTGTGAGACATGGAATTGTGATGTATAAAGTTATTTGGTTATGTGGAGGAGTTTCTCCTATTGTTTAAGGAGTTATTGTGTAGCTCATATTTGTTATCTATATTGGAGTTGTGCTCCACACTCAAATTTCAGTACATGGTGTGTAATTTTTTTCTATTATGATATCTTAAGAAATTGGATCATTACATCTGGCATGTACCTAAGAACATAACAAAGGTAAATTCATTGGGGCTTGTTGGATACTACAAAATATTCATAGAATGATTCTCCAAGATTTATCATCCCATTAGATATTTATAGAAGAAGGGAATTAAATCTTAATGGACACTAGAGTGTGAATAAAGCTTACAACTGCTAAAGGAATTTCTTACTAGTGCACCCATTCTTAAGATTGCTAACCCAAACGAATATTTTGTGGTATGTACAGATATTGGTGCTTATAAAGAAGGATTGTTTGAAGTTATTATCTCATAATGGGAATGTGACTTGTTTTGAAGTGTTGTGAACAATTTACACAACCTTCAAGACTTTAATCTTATTGATTTGACTCTACATTGCTACTTCTATTGAATGGAAACTAAGTGTTTTTGTATGCATATATTCTATAGGATGATTCTATCAAATAAAGATTAAATGCTCCACAACAACAGACGTCTAAGCATGTAATGTTCTTGTCTCTTCTACCCAATTCTCTAGAACCTTGTCACTTTTTAGGCTTACTCCACAGTGCTTCAAAAGTAAAATATTACTGTTAGAGAAATAAATACTTTGGAAAGAAAGTTATTGCTAAAAACAACCAAATGGTATGGAAATCAAATCATATCTGAATGTGATGAAATCAAACTATTTTATAGTGCATTGAACATTGGAACAACCCCTTTACCAACCACGAAGTCATGGTATGTTGGTGAAGGAGTTAACAAGATGAGTTAAACATTCTAACTATTGAATTGAACATTAATGATTCCTTGGTCGTGGAAGAACAAGAGATACCAGTCCAAGGAATTACAAACACATGATATATTAGAATAAAAATGCAATGCAACATTCACAAGAAGGTACACTCACCAGCAGTCTCTTCAATTGAGCCTTGGATTGAAGAGGAATGATGAACCCCTATAAATAATTTAACTCAACTCAAAAGATTCGGCCTAGGGAATCGTTCATTTGGTTCTTCATAAATTGTTTCTATAGAGTTATATTGCTTTTGTAGTTGTAAGTTTTGGCTCTTAAGAAACAATCATGGATTTTGTAGGAGTAGGCACAATCTCTACAACTTCATCGATTTTTTTTCATTGTTGCACTTGATCTTTTGCATCTTCTCCAACATGGGTGCCAACAAACTAGTCCCAACTTAGATAGGGTTTCTTTCTTTGTAAGGCATACACGATCAAAATTTTAATCAAATTTTGGTGTGCCATGGTGCCTTGTCTTCCAACCTACACTTATGCATCCATTTTTTGTATTAACTAGAATAGGAAGAATGGAACATTGATGAAACCCTAGTGTCTTTGGTGGTCCAAGAACTTAAAGTAAATTCTAAATTGCATACAATTAGGGTTAGTATTGTAGGAGTTCTTTTTTCATGAATAAAAACATAACTTTTATTCCAAGGTATAAAATTTACAATCCTTAGGCATTGCAGCACATCTTCAAACAAATCCACAAAGATAGTCCTTGAAACACTATCTATAAAAGGAACATATATCCTTATATAGATCACCAAAGTCCAAAAAAAATGTCAACAAAAGTGACCAAAGAGACAAGATCAATCAACTCAAAAATACATGACTAGCATCATATCATAGAGTAAATAAGTCATGTTCTCTATGAGAACCCAACCCCCCATCAACGAACTACACCAAGGAAAGATTATTATCTTCCAAATTAATGGCATCTTTAGACAAATTATCAGCATCAGTATTGAGTTCCCTATATATATGATAGAAATTGATATCCTAAAAGGAAGCAGACACATCCTTCAAAATTATCCCAAAGTTTTGCAGCTCCAAATTATCCCAAGGTTTTGCAGCTACAATAGGGAGTGGAACTCAACACAGTTGTTGGTACTAGAACCCATGTGCCCACATCATGTTACATAATATTTTTCTAAAATATAAAGGATAAAATTGAGACCACAAACCCGAGCCTGTCCTTGGAAAGCCTTGTGAAAGAAACCCCAAGGAATACTTTTTCTCAATCACTATTGGGATGCCTTGGGATTCATCTTAAAATGATCAAGCATTGCAATGGATTAGATATCATTTTTGGGATTAACTGTGTAGTGTAAGTCATTAATCTATGACCCATATCTATGAGTATTAGTTGCAATTGACCAATAATTCTAATGATTTGAATAGTCCACTTAGCACTCATTGCATTGGGTGATGCTCACAGGGGTGAAGAAATGAGATTGAAGCTAACGAAATGAATTGCATAGCATCAATCGTCACTTTTGGGGCTTGCACCCGGTAACCAACACTTCCCAGGTGGTCACCCATCCCAAGACACCTCTAGCTCAAGCGCACTTAACTGTGGATTTTTCCCCACAATCAAACCCACTTAACTTGCTACCCCATTTGCAAAACCTAAGAAAGTATTGTGCCTTATGAACTATCCAATTAGAGATCCCTTCACTCTTATTATTTAAGCATCGAGGGGCTTCCGCAATGCAACATATTAGATATCATTTTTGGGATTAACTGCATAGTGTAAGTCATTAATCTATGACCCATATCCATGAGTATTAGTCACAACTGACCAATAATTCTCATGATTTTAATAGTCCACTTAGCACTCATTGCATCGAGTGATGCTCACAGGGGTGACGAAATGATATTGAAACCAACGAAATGAATCACATAGCATCAATCATCACTTTTGGGGCTTGCACCTGGTAACCAGGACTTCCCAGGTGGTCACCCATCCCAAGACGCCTCTAGCTCAAGCGCGCTTAACTATGGAGTTTTCCCCACAATCAAGCCCACTTAAATTGCTACCCCATTTTCAAAACCTTAGCAAGTATTGTGCCTTATGAAGTATCCTGTTAGAGCTCCCTTCACTCTTAGTATTTAAGCATAGAGGGGCTTCCATAGTGCAACATATTAGATATCATTTTTGGGATTAACTACGTAGTGTGAGTCATTAATCTATGACCCATATCCATGAGTATTAGTCACAACTGACCAATAATTCTCATGATTTGAATAGTCCACTTAGCACTCATTGCATCAGGTGATGCTCACATGGGTGAATAAATGAGATTGAAACCAACGAAATGAATCACATACAATCATCACTTCCGAGGCCTGCACCCGGTAACCAGGACTTCCCAGGTGGTCACCCATCCTAAGATGCCTCTATCTCAAGCACACTTAACTGTGGTTTTTTCCCCACAATCAAGCCTACTTAAAGGGACCCCCACTTAAGTGACTTTCTAAGGTTTTGCAAATGAGGTAGCAAGTTAAGTGGGCTTGATTGTGGGGAAAACTTTGCAATTAAGCGCTCTTGATCCAGAGGCGTCTAGGGATGGGTGACCACCTGGGAAGTCCTGGTTACCATGTGCAAGCCTCGGAAGTGATGATTGATGCTATGCGATTCATTTTGTTGGTTTCAATCTCATTTCTTCACCCCTATAAGCATCACCCGATGCAATGAGTGCTAAGTGGACTATTTAAAGCATGAGAATTATTGGCCAGTTGCGACTAATACTCATGGATATGGGTCATAGATTAATGACTTACACTATGCAGTTAATCCCAAAAATGATATCTAATATGTTGCATTGTGGAAGCCCCTCTATGCTTAAATAATAAGAGTGAAGGGAGCTCTAACTGGATAGTTCATAAGGCACAATACTTGCTAAGGTTTTGCAAATGGAGTAGCAAGTTAAGTGGGCTTGATTGTGGGGAAAACTCCACAGTTAAGCGCGTTTGAGACAGAGGCGTCTTGGAATGGGTGACCACCTGGGAAGTCCTGGTTACCAGGTGCAAGCCCCGAAAGTGATGATTGATGCTATGTGATTCATTTCGTTGGTTTCAATCTCATTTATTCACCACTGTGAGCATCACCCGATGTAATGAGTGCTAAGTGGACTATCAAATCATGAGAATTATTGGTCAGTTGTGACTAATACTCGTGGATATGGCTCATATATTAATGACTTACACTACACAGTTAATCCAAAAAATGATATCTAATATGTTTCACTGTGGAAGCCCCTATATGCTTAAATAATAAGAGTGAAGGGAGCTCTAACTGGATAGTTCATAAGGCACAATACTTGCTAAGGTTTTGCAAATGGGGTAGCAAGTTAAGTGGGCTTGATTGTGGGGAAAACTCCACAGTTAAGTGTGCTTGAGCCAGAGGCGTCTTGGGATGGGTGACCACCTGGGAAGTCCTGGTTACCGAGTGCAAGCCCCGGGAGTGATGGTTGGTGCTATGCGATTCATTTCGTTGGTTTCAATCTTATTTCTTCACCGCTATGAGTATCACCCGATGCAATGAGTTCTAAGTGGACTATTCAAATCATGAGAATTATTGGTCAGTTGTGATTAATAATCATGGATATGGGTCATAGATTAATGACTTACACTGCACAGTTAATCCCAAAAATGATATCGAATATGTTGCATTGCAATGGATTGTTGAACAACTTTTAAAGGAGGCCAGATCTAGTATTCAAACAATCCAACATTCCTAGACAACCATAAACCCCATGACACAATAATGGGCATAGAAAGAAAAATTTGCAGTGCGGGATTGATAAAAGAATACTCATTGAAATAGTCCACCGCCAGCTCTTTATCCCATACAGATCCCAAACCCATATTCTCACTAATTTCATACCATACCTGACAAGTAAAAGGATAGAAGAGAAACAAGTGGATATGAGTATCCTCGACACCTTTACATAGAAAGAATAAAATCGACCCTTGTTTCCCATGGTGTTGCATCTTATCCCAAGTTAGCACTCTACCAAGAAGAACAAGCCAAAAAAACAGAATTCATTTTGGAGGATTATTTATCTTCTACAATTTAGTATACCACCACCTATCAATAAAATCTTCATAAAAAATAATGGACTAATAACCCAACTTGGCCAAGTACCTTCCCCCTAATAAATTAAATTCCCATACCAACTCATCATCTTGATCTCTAAGCTTGACATGATTTCTTAATATCTCCTGAATAAATATTTTCCAATGATCATGCCATCACACCTCCAATTTCAATCCAACCACCAATTTCCAACCCTGACACCAAAAAGTAGTATTTTCTATGTCAGAGAGATGATTTAGTGTACATAGATTAGTCTCTTGAAAATAATGGATTAATTATTCTGGGAGGAATATGTTCCTATTAAAACCAAGGATCACATCTTGTCCTACTTGCACCATTTTTCCCTACCCCACCTTCCATGCCAAAAAAATTCCACTAATTGGAAATGCAGATGACATGGATATTCGATGAGTGGAGGCAGAAGAAGATTGTTTGTGAGGTTGTTTAATCCAGTCTAAAATAGAATCAATATATATATACTTGTCATTTAGCAAAGCATGCACCTCCATAGAGTTCCCTATGTTAAGAATACCCAAAGTGACTTTGTCCCCAAATATTTTCCAAAACATACAAGATCCTTTAGACCCCATCCACCAATCGATTTTGGCCAAGATAGTGTCTTCCAGCTGACTAAATGCAATCTGAGGTACTCAAATTTACCTTTCTAAAGATAATTAAAACATAAATTCATGATGCGAACCAAGAACCCTCTCAAAATATTTTTCAAGAGATGTCAATAAATAAGGATGGCCTCAATGACATATTTTATAAGAGTTAGACACCCTCCCCTAGAGATCCATCTATTGCACCAAAGATAAATTATATTTCCAATTATCAACACCAACTAGCTCAAATCCTCCACACCATGATTGTTTTGTTTGAGTCTATACCCCAAATATTTTAAACCATGGTTAATATCATGAGCTGGGAAAGAGAAAATGTTTTCCACGACCTGTTGACTGGCCTCCTCACATTCAAGGAAATATATGGTTGATTTTCCTACACTAATTTCCATACCTATGGCTCCACAGAAAATATCCAGGAGCTCTTTAAGAACCCTACCCTTAGCTTCCACACAATGGAAGAATAATAAAATGTCATCCACAAATAGGAGGTGAGCCAATTTTTCGATACACCCCATACAAACACCCTGAAAAATGGTGCAATCTGGTCACCTCAACAATAGCACGATTGAGCTGATCCACAATAAGTAGGAATACATATGGAGATAATGGGAATCCCTGATAAAGCCCTTGTCTAGACTTGAATAAAGGGGAACATGAACCATTGATGATAACTGCAAAGTGTACAAAAGAGACACAAGACATAACCCAATTAACCATAGAAAAATCATATCAAATTTGTAAAAGTAGCATTCGAAGGTACAGCCAAGAAACCCGATCATATTCCTTAGAAAGATCAATTTTGATAACCGAGATAGGTTTATTTTGTGTCTTGATGGTATGAAGCCCTTCTAAGTCAATCCTATGGATTCGTGGATTGGGTGCCCTTTCAAAAAGACAAATTTCTCAGGTGAAATGAAATTTGACATGATAGGCTTTATACACGTAGCAATACAAAAAATTACACAGAGTTATTAGTCGAAAGTCATCAAAATTTGATGGACAATCCAATTTTGGAATCAAAGCAATAAATTTATATTTTATGCTACCTAAAACTTTACTAGAATTCTTGATCTCTTCCATGAACCGCAACAAGTCATATCCCATGACATTGAAAAATCACTCAAAGAACTTAGTCATCCACCCATCCAACCTAGGGATCTTATCCTTTTGGAAGGAACTGATAACTTCCTGGAGCACCTCCTTCGAAATATTACTATACAAAGTTCGATTCTCCTCTTCGTCAAAAAAAAGAGGAAAGAATGAGATAATTCTCAGAGCTACATCCATATTGAAATGAGTAAATTCCTGAAAAAGTGAATGGAAATGCTTAACACCCAAAGAATCAAACTTTGAGAACCCTCGAAACTTGGAACCCTTTGCATCACATAGTTCCCAAATGGAGTTGTAGCTCTTGTGATGGTTTGCATAGTGCTGGAAAAACTTGGTATTCATATCTCCTATAGCCAACCAAAGAGCCTATCTCTTATGCCTCCACTCTTTCTCTTGATCCATCATAATATTTTTGATGGACACTTCCAACTGTTGAACTTTGTCCAAGTCCAATGTTGTTGAGGAAATGATATGAAATGATCTTACTCAAGCATTTTCATATTATGATTGGCTAGAGAAAAATAGACGGGAATATCACCCTATGTTTATAGCCATCAAAATTAATATCCTTACTCACAAGTATTGATCACAAGTGCTTAGGCTAGTCTTTTTATAAATAAAAGCTTTCTGAAAATTTCATTATTTATATTATTTTCTAAATATAACAGTTGTTGAAATAAATGTAGAGACAGAAGTAAAAACACCAAGTCGATAATCAATATAGATGAGACAGAAAGTAATCCTTTATTTCATACCAATTCATCAAAGATTCATTCTCTTTACAAAATTTCATGAAGAAGTTTTGGACCAAATTCAAACTTAGACATCCCCAATGAAACATACAATAGGACCTCTGATAGAAAATCAAAAACTGAATTCTAAAAGTTGGATCAGCTTGCCACAGATTGTTGCCCACTCGACAAAGCACAATAGCCTTTGTCAGTCATGAAATATAATTCACAAACAGACAAGTCTACACAGTGTATCAAAGATAGATCAACACCTCTGAAAAAAAGTGTCTGGATGATGTAATTCAGCCCTGAATATTGTTGTCTACAATAAGACCATGCTATCATAAAAAAGAATTAGGCCTTGAATAAATTAAGGAATGAATGAAAATTGAACTATCTCAACACAAACTTAAAGAGAAAACCTTAGTATGCTTATCCTTCTATCCTCCAATTGTTCCTCCCTTTCCTTTTTCCTTTAACCAAATTAGAATTGGTTGAAGTAGTTGAACTACTTCATTAGTTAATTTAACTAAAAAATCAACCAACTTTTTAGTTAGGGGGGGAAATAATAAATCATAATCAGGGTTTCAAATAAATAATAACTAGTAGGTGGGACCCCTTGTGACTCCCTTTAGCTCTTAAAAATCATAACATAACTAGTTAATTAAACAAAAACATCCATCCTTGTGACTCCCATCATCACATTCATGTTTGACAATTTATCTCATTGATATTTGAAATTATTTTCAAAAATACATTACTGATATATCCAAAAAAACATGCTCTCCAAAACTTCTAAAGTCAACTGTCATCAACAATAAATAAAATAAAACTCAAAAACCATATTTTCCACTCTAAGATGCAATCTTTCCCTTGTTGCTGTTGTCACCCCTTGACCTCTCTAAATTTGCCTTTGGTTTTGCTAAGCCTTTAGGCCTAATCTCGTTGATCACATGAGAATAATTATCCCTCAAATGCATCCGGGAGGACATGAATTTATCAGAGCCATTGGAGGGTGAGGAAGGGGCAGCAGTGGATTTTCCTTTGTCAGGGGCATGGTGGGCCTTGGTTTTCAACATTTTGCCACCATGGGAGGACTGAACTGGTGAGTGGACAGGTGCAGCTTGGACAATCTGATTGATAGGCAGGGGAGCAGGTAAAGACAAATTGGGTCGGCCACGATGTTGGGAGACTGTCGAGTGGACAATCTCTTGCCATCCATCGTTTTTTGGAACCTTGGGTTGCAATGAGACATGAGGGGGTACATGAATACTAGGGGCTTGTGGAGCTTGGAAGGGAGGCCTATCAAGCCTAGGTTTGACCACTCCTTGCCCAATCCAATTGAAAAGCCCATCCTGAAATAGCTTCCCTAACTCTTGCGAGTCAACATCAAAGTGAATGGAAAATATAGACCTTCTAGGGCCCCTGTTCCAAATACCTCTTCCTCGGTTACCTTTGCCATGGCTACCTCGGCTGAAAAACATCATTTCTGTATGCATGATTGATTAGAAAATAGTTCCTTTAACAACCATACATGAAAACTCTTTTAAAATATGAAATAAATTTTGGTGTAGCAACATATCAGACTCATGCAATCCAATCCATACAAATTGTTTAACCGTTTTCAATGAGCAGGGGGTGAACAAAGGTTATGGGATATGCGAGGGGTTTGTATTGAGCGAAAAATGTTAAAATGAGGGGGAAAATAATCATGGTTACTACTCACAAACAACAAACAATCAAATGTAATGTAAACCAAAGAACATGTCATTGTGATCCATCCAAGAAACTATGATTTCAAACTATTACAATACAAAATTCTCTTAACTGTAATTAAATTTTAAGAACAGGGAGTGAAATGTGGATATGGGGAGGCGATGGGATTGTAATTAGCGAAAAGATAAATAATGGTAGGGAAAGAGAGAGGACACTATTCACAAAATTAAATAAGTAATCCATAAAACCAATCTATATCAAACGCAAAAGATCCAACACCAACCAAATAATCATTGTGATTAATTAAACAACTAATGTGTATAATTCAATCACTTTTGTGTATTAACTTTCTCATTGTTCACAATTAAATATTTAACACAATGTCATCAAAACAAGACAAAATGCCTTCCACAATAACCCGTAGAAGAGTTTTGTTTCTTTCCATTTGTCCCATTTAATATTTAAAACAATTTCTAAATGAACACAAAGTCACTTGTTTCCACTTTGTTCCATCAAAACATCACCCACTGTCCATGAATTATTTCTTCAAATCAAACACAGACACAAAAATCGTTCATGATTCCATTCCTCTAATAAATTTAATAATCAAATTGCAAAAAAACCATATTGTTATAAACCCGTGACCATCTCTGATGGAGTAATGAACGATATCCATAACATATACAGTGGACAGCTACACCACAACTATCGTGATTTTAAATTGCAATACTCCCGATGGGAAATTAAAGCACACAGTAACAGCAATCCGTATTTCAACCTATATCATGTTGTAGGAAACACACAAACCAACGCATAAAGAAAATAGGCATATTCCTGATCAACCATAAAACAATGTTGAGTCAACAATCCAACTATTTGAAACACAAGAGGCAACGACTGCGTGCCCACTTCAGTACTCAAATCAACTAATTAACCATGTTGAACTATCGAATCAATTTCCAAATAAAAGGATAAATGGATTATACACCAATCATAGAAACCACTGTCAACGCTATTAACAGGGACAACCAATAATCAACCATCGACGACGATAATCCACCAACTCATAACAGTCGACCATGTGCCTGACCAAAAATAATTGGTTCATTTATCAAAATTGGGCTTAAAATAATCAAGGGTGGGCTATGAGTAACCAACACAGGGAGATTGGAAATGACCACCAACAGCAGGTAAGAAATTTCAAGATAACACGGTGGGCACACAGGCCATATCACCCATATCCTTGCAAGACAAGGAGAGAGTTCAACAAGCAGGAGAGACTATGAACAGAGGAGAAGAGGTCTCTCATGGGCCAATAGCTAAAACCCTGAACACGCGTGGCATAACCCTCGCAGTTTTCCCTCAATCAACCCGAGTAATGCTAATGTAAAATAGAGCCATGAAATAGCAATCAACCTCAAAGCCAGCCCCTTGGAATAATATCCATCATAACCAACTACGCAGACACTAATAGTATAACAAGACAATAACCAGGTGAAATGATATGCAGGGACACAAGGTAGCTCGAGGAAAAACCCAGCAACCCCATGACAGAAAATACAAATGGGTATGATGAAAAGAACTATGTGGAGAGATAAGCAATTCTGGACTAAATGAACCCTTCAAAAAAAAACCATAAGAACAACAGAGATCCTCCATGGCTTCCACCACTCAGAAAAAATCAATGAAACTGTGACTTCAACCATCGTTTTCTATTTGCAACGAAAACCACACAACAACCATTCCAGAGAAATATCACAAGTTGAAATAGTTTCAAGTCTCAATAAAAGAACAGACCCATACATCACCGATCCAATATCTATTTCATAACCAGAGCGGGTTCATGGATGGCGAAAAGACATACCTGTAACCAAAAAACCTTAAAAACATGAGCTTGGCTGAGTAGTTCTCCCCTTGCCTGAAAATTAGAGCTTAACCACAACGAACACAATTGAACAATAGCCAAGCTAGGGTGACAGCCAGTGGGAGAGGTATGGAGTGACATGTAGTAAATTCACGTCGCTTCCATCCTTTACTCCTTCAATCACTTAGTGTGTGCCAGCCAACCATTCCATTAATTCATTCAATTAAACCATGCATCGAAACCAACATCCATTATTTTCCAAATGCACCACCCTATGTCACATTAACCATTTCCAACCATACCATAACACATATCACATGTGTTTCCATATAACTCAATAAATCATACAGCCACTAACCCTGTTAGCTAGGACTAACAACAATCTTTTAATTTCAATGCATGTAGTGTATCATAGTAGCATAGTAGTTGTTGGCATAGGGGCAAACCCAAGGTTCAACGCTGAAGAGTGCACCAAAAAAACCCTAGCTACCGGCCCTTTCAGCAACACCTACGAAGCAGATGCAGTCTCACCTGAGGTAGAGGTAGGGGTGGTTGCAAGACTCAGGTGTCTACAACCTTAGCTGGGACACAGATCTATGATTATCTTGCTTACAGTGCACTTAGCATCAGTTATTCCTTAACATACATTCATTAATACACTTCGCAAAAAGCACAAAACACCGCAATAATTACTCAGATCTGGCACTTAGCTACGATAAATAGGTTATATCTAATAGATTAAGCACTTAGCGTCTTATATATCATATCTAGCATGCATTCATATCTCATAAGCACAAAGCATCAATAGATCTATCTAAACATATCAAAGCACTTAGAAAGAGAGAGACAAACACATCAGCACAATACACAGAGTTATTGTGGTTCACCCCCACCCTGGGGCTACGTCCACAAAGTCTTCTTCTGTTATTATCTTCTATAAACCAAGTTAGAGCACAAAGCCTTCAAGATCCTACCCCACCTAGGACAAGAGATCTGTGCAGCTCACTAGATCCTCTTTCCCTGGGTAGATCCAAGCACTAAGTCCTTCCCTGACCCGTGCACTCAGCACTTACAATACTTACAATAGGCACAGAGCTCTTACAGTCACACAAACGTCTGATCACATACATCTACTTTATGCACTAAGCCATTCACTTTACATCACATAGCTAACACACACATCTCCTTTCTTACATTGCCTACCCTTCTATTTATACATACAAAAGGCCTAAATAAGGGTCGATATCCCTTTCCCATTACAATATTCCCAAAAAGCCGAAAAATCCCTAAAAGGGGGCGGAGATCCCGTGATCTCCTCTTTGCCATGCACTCCTTCTTCGACTGGATGTCGGATTACCACAAATGGTCAAATATGACCAAGTATTCCTCAACACTTGGTCAAGGGCCAACAGGCCCCCAACACTCACCTGTGACTCATCCCAAGTCACTCAGGTCTGGCCAATTCTGCTTGAAGCACCTCGAGTTTGGCTCGAGCCGCTTCGACCTGTTGCTTTGCGATTTCCTCCTACTCGGAGAACTCCTGGATGAGTGCGTTTTTGGCTGGTCCTTCTAGGCGCTACTCTACTATAATCACGACCTGTTGTAGCTCTGTCCCTTGGTTCTCAATCTCTAAAAATAGTTGACATGCCTTATCCTGCAAAGGTTGAAGTTGTTGTGTCACTTCCATGACCTTTGATCTATCCATTAAGGTGAGGTCCAACGGTCTGTTGGTGATATTTTAATGTTTTTCTTCCCGTTCTAGGCAGAAGTCAAATGGGTATATCGGTCAACAGCTATATTGCTTCGCCACGGTGAAGTATCAGGTGTCGATGTTCTGATATCCTGGCGAAGTTCAAATTTTGCATGTTTTCCTTCTGCGGGGTTCCTTCTGGCACATTTTGTAATTTTTCCAACTTCTCTTTCTTCTTAATGAGTTTCCTTGACTTCTTTCCAATGAGCTTCATCTTAGTCAACCTTTTTCCATTCTGATTCTTTTCTTCTTTAGGCATGGTAACTTCGCGTTGTGGGGTAGGGTTCAGGATCGGTGTTTCTTCCTTCATTGGCTCTGGGGTAGGTGCCCTACTTTCTTGTTCTTGTACTCGTTTATCTCTGACATTCAAGTCTTGATACCTAAATAGCTTCGTGCTATCCTCCCGTTCTTCGATTAAGTACGCTATTCTTCTAGCCACGAAAGCCTTCAACTCTTGCTTCTTTTGTTCTAAGTCTGCCTCTTCTTTCTTTCGACTCTAATTTTTCGCAATCCAAGTTTTGCCTAACAAAACTGGAAACGGAGCAATGCTTTCCACGAACTTAACAATCTCAAAATATTCTTCTGTTGAGGTGCCATGGGTAGTCATGGCTATTTGGGTAATCTGTCCACATAAGGTTACCAATTTTCCTTTAAACAAGCTTACTCCTCCTAGTGAAGGAACCAAAGAAGGTCTTCCTAGGGTTTCCCAAGTGCTTCCAGTCATGATGTTTATCGATGTTTCCTCATCCAGAGTACAGCCAATGTCGAAATCCCCTATTCTCACTTCGACTTGTTCTTTCTTCTTGAAGATCTCTAATAAGTTGATGTATCTGTGATCATTCAGGGTGTCTTTCATTTTTAGTAACATAATCTCTGATTCTTTTTGGGGTTCCTCTATAATCTGAGTCTCTTGATCTCCTTTAGTTTTTTCTTGCTCTATATTCATCTTTTCAAGTCTATCAATCATTCTAGGGCAATCCAGTACTTCATGGTCCATAGCCTTACAACAGAGACAATTTGTTCTTCCACCAGGACACTCCTTAGCTATATGTCCTGGTTTTTTGCAACTATAACATAGGGTCAATCCTCTTTTTCTTTTAAATGATCCCCAACTTTTTTTATACTGCGCACTAGGATCATGGTGTCTAGCCTGCAAAAAACTCTTTCTAGGATCCTGCATCCACTTGTTAGTCTAGACATTCTTTTGATGCATAGGTATAACATATCTATCACTATACTTATCAGATCTATTCATATCAAACTTTCTTTCATCTATTAATGCCCTAGTTTTGAAGCTAGGATAGATTCTATCAAACATACCTAGATCCATGCTTTAGAAACAAAAAAAATTCACTTATCTTACTTCTACAGAGCACAAAGCTTCCAGATCTAAGACTTTTAACTATTCTTACCTTTATCAAAGCACAGAACTTATAGATCTTACCTTTTTCTTGCAGATTTGACCTCTTTTCTTCACATATATGACTTCTTTTCTTCAGATCTGACCTCTTTTCTTCAGATCTGACCTCTTTTCTTCAGATCTAACCACTTTTTCTTGGCACAAAGCTTCACAATTCAAAAAAAACACTGCGCACTAGGGAAATAGATCTACACAGAGAGATTATTTTGCACAAAGCTTCTTCTTCTTCAGTTCCCAGCAATCATAGTTTCAAGTCCCGGCAACCGAACCATTTGTTGGCACAGGGGAAGACCCAGGGTTCAATGCTCAAGAGCGCACCAACAAAACCCTAGCTACTAGCCCTTTTGACAACACCTATGAAGCAAATGCAGTCTCACCCGAGGTAGAGGTAGGGGTGGTTGTAAGACTTAGGTGTCTGTAACCTTAGCTGGGACACAGATCTGTGATTATCTTGCTTACATCGCACTTAGCATCAGTTATTCCTTAATATGCATTCATTAATACACTTCGCAGAAAGCACAGAGCACCGCAGTAATTACTTAGATATGGCACTTAGCAACGATAAACAGGTTATATCTAATACATTAAGAACTTAGTGTGTTATATATCATATCTAGCATGCATTCATATATCATAAGCACAAAGCATCAATAGATCTATCTAAACATATAAAATCACTTAGCAAGAGAGAGACAAACACATCATCACAATACACAGAGTTATCGTGGTTCACCCCCACCCTGGGGCTATGTCCACAAAGTCTTCTTCTGTTATTATCTTCTGTAAACCAAGTTACATCACAAAGCCTTCAAGATCCTACCCCACCTAGGACAAGAGATCTGCACAGCTCGCTAGATCCTCTTTCCCCGAGTAGATCCAAGCACTAAGTCCTTCCTTGACCCGTGCACTCAGCACTTACAATACTTACAATAGGCACGGAGCTCTTACAGTCACACAGACGTCTGATCACATAGATATACTTTATGCACTAAGCCATTCAGTTTACATCACATAGCTGACACACACATCTCCTTTCTTACATTTCCTACCCTTCTATTTATACATGCAAAAGGCCTAAATAAGGGCTGATATCCCTTTCCCATTACAATATTCCCAAAAATCCCTAAAAAGGGGTGGAGATCCTGTGATCTGCTCTTCGCCATGCGCTCCTTCTCCGAATGGATGTCGGAGTACCACAAACGGTCAAATATCACCAAGTATTCCTCAAAATTTGGTCAAGGGCCAACAGTAGCATAGTTTAATTTCTTCTTTAGATTTTTCTCCATATTTCTTTTATTCTTTTCCATGACTAACATTTGTTTTGTGCAGGTGTAATATGTAATAGATCCTGGCGCAATTAGCATAGAAATAACAGTTCTCATAAGCTCTTGTGACATGGAATTGAGAATTTAGCGTAAATAAACCCACACATAGCATGAATTATCCATCACCCATTTGTTATGAATAGAACCAACATTTGAACATTAATCATGCTCAAACCTGTAAGCAGTGTGGAACAGCGACATGACATCAAATAAGAACCATATCTAATCCTCCAATCTACAAGGGGGTCCCACCTACTAGTATTATATATCGTTAGCTTATAATAATAAGCTTTAGCAATACTTTGCGGGAAAAACCCTTGTTGCTATATTTATCATCAACAACTGTGTCACCCTGATTCAAATGAGATATGTTGTAAATATGATTTATCTCATTCTCAATTCCAAGGATATTCTTCAACTATGTATTTCTTCATTCAACTACCCAGTGAACCACCTTCTCCTTGAGACTCCTTAGTGCATTTACAAATTGATGAGAGGTTGAGACACTAGCATCAAGATTATACTAAATCCAATTCTCTTTGACCAAAATCTGGAACTCCTCATTCTTTGACAAGGAAGGATTGTATTCAAATAGGGCCATTGGGTGCCCCCTCATCGCATCCACCTCCAGAAAGATGGGAAAATGGTTTGAAGACCAAATGTTTCCAACCCACGACCTATATATACCAATGTTTTGAAGAAGAGTGTGTTGTAGCAAGAATCTATCCAACCTCTTGTGTACACACCCACTACCAAAACTATTTTTGCTCCATGTCGAGATAATAATGAATGGTTCCACATCCACCAACCCTGAGAATTCCAGTTTTTTAATAAAGAATTGCGAAAAGGGGTCTTCAGGAGAATATTCCCCCCAAATCTTGATCCAGTTGGATATCCATGGCCACCCAACTATTCCAACTGGATCAAAACAGTTTGTTGGTAACTTACTATTTTTAGCAGTTGCAAACTTCAAGGGCCATTTTGAGGGCCCAAATGACTCGTTTTCACAATCGGGCAGTTCAATGATAGATTAAGTCACTGATTGAGCCCCCAAAATTAATATCATCTTCGATACCTTTCCAACAAGCTATTGTGCTACCCAAACGGAGATCATATGCCAAAGTTATGCCTCTGGGAAGTTGATACACCAAACTACCCAAAATGGGGTGCACAAAACTGTTGGATTTTCATCTTTCGGGGTTAGGGTTTTGGATTTTATTTATGTTAAAAAGGAATTTGGAGCCTCATTGTAACAATAATATTCTTGCGAATGTGAGTATCTGTCACATATCTAATATATCTTTGTACAATACTTTATTATATCTTCACTCTCATTTCATGCCAAAAATAATCCAGATCAGTGGTATCATAGCAGGATGCTCTTGATCATTTTTTAGTGCATGTCCCCAAAGAGGTCCGAGTATAGAAAGTTTGATCTTGAGCTTGTCTCTCTTGAGTAAAACCACTCTCTCACACCCAAGAAACCCTCCATGGCAGAAGAAAAGAAAAATGACGGAGTAGAAGATTGTATTAATCGGTTACTTGAGCAAGATCTCACCCAAAAGAGGGACGAAATGATGGAGAATTTTTCCCACATCCTTAAATGTTTTTTTATAATAGCAGGCATGTCTTCATAAAGCAGCCACTTTGGAAGTACATCTCCTTTCAAGGTACAAGTTAATTTTGATATTCCACTATTTGAATGTCAGATAGATGCAGATGCCCTAGAAAATTGGTTAAATTTGCTAGAAGGTTATTTCTTTGTTCACAATTTTTTCGACAAGGAAAAGATCACCTTTTCACTCCTTAAGGCTCTCCCCCATGTCAAACATTGGTGGGAAAATTACTGGGAGAAAATCTCCACAAAGGAGTCTGGAATGTATGGGGTAGGTCCCCCTTGGGATTGTTTTGTGGATGCGGTCAAGGAACAATATTACCTTGTTGGTAACTATGACGAACAGTACATGAGATGGACCATGTTCTGTCAAGATAGGGGCCAAGTAGTGTCATATTTCACCAATACCTTCCATACCTTGTGCACCAAGCTGGGTATCAAAGTTTTTGAGTAGCATTTGTTCTAAAATACCTTGGGGCTCTACACAGGTACATCCAAACTGAAATGGAGTTTCTAGACATCTCATCGTTGGGAGGTTCTTATCAATATGTTGTCAAAATCAAGAAAAAATTTAAGCACCAAAACAAACGAGATTTCGAGTCTGCAAATCTGCAACAACCAAAGTATGATAAATAAGTCCCTAACAAACAGCCTCCCAAAAACCAGTCCAAGCCACTGAAAAAGAAGGGTAAGGGAAAGACGAAGAATGACATTGGAAAGTGGTGTGACTTCCACAAAATCCCCTGGCACAACATTGATGAATATCACTCAAAACATTCATTCATGGTCGAGATCAAATAAAAAGAGTTGAACCCAGATTCAAAATCTAATTTAGAAAATATTGGCATAAAGACAGATCATCAACGTAGACCCCATTGTTATTGTCACGACTGCAACAATTCAACTAGAAAAAACAGCAAATCATGAAGAGGGGGATTGCCTCTTCCATTCACATATGTGGGTGAAGGGGACCTCATTGCATTTCATTGTTAATAGTGGAAACCATAAGAACCTCATCTTAGAAGAGGTCGTCAAACAGTTGGGATTATCGACAACACCACACCCACATCCATACAACATTGGGTGGATTCGCTAGGGACGATATCTTTGTGTCATCCAGTAGTGTCGATTTTCATATGGCATCCATCCCTTCAAGGATGAGGTATTATGTGAGGTTTCCCCACTGGATTTCTATGATGTTCTTTTGGGCCAACCATATATGTGGAAACGTCATGTTGTTTATGGGTCTCGACCCCGTAGTGTCATTATTACTCTGGGGGGTCATCTCTATCGGATACCGAAGGTAGTTCTGACTAATTTTCTACCAAAACAGTGTTGCAAGGTAATCTCTCATACTACAAAATTCGGCCTCTTCACATTTTGTTCAAAAGGTGAATAAAAGGACACTGCAACCACTGCAGCCTTGGCCCAAGACCTTTCTATCCAACAGAAGAAGATTGCAGGAGAGAAATAAGATATTGTTTCTTCACCTACAATGGTGCCTACACACTTCCCATTCAAGACAAGATACAGCAGGTTGGTTGAACAGATTCAACCCCACCAACAACAGGTTTGTGACAGTGTTCAACAAGCTAAGCAGTGCAAATTCTCCAGCAAGGAAAGCAACTCACAAAGGTTCAGATTCAACAAAAACTTTCCCCTCTCCCTCGTGAACTCAACATAATGGAGACCATTGCTTCATAAGGAGGTAGGATTGATCTAGGTGGATATCGGTGGCCACCCACCTATTCCAACTAGATCAAAACAGTTTGTTGGCAACTTATTATTTTTAGCAGTTCCAAACTTTTGGGGCCATTTTGAGGGCCTAAACGACGCTTTTTCATGATCAGGCACCTCAATGACAGTTAAATTTATTTATTGAGCCCCCAAAATGAATCTCCTCATCAATACCTTTCCAAGGAGCTATCATGTGCCCCAAACGGAGATCGTATGCCAAAGTTACGTCCCCGGGAAGTTGATACACCAAACTACCCAAAACAGGGTCCACAAAATTGTTCGCTTTTCATCTTCTAGGGTTATGGTTTTGGATTTTCTTTATGTTAAAAAGGCCTTTGGAGCCTCATTGTAACAATAATCTTCTTATGAATCTAAGTAGCTGTGACATCTCTTCTCAAAGATAAGTTTCCACCATTCTAGAGAGTCTTTCACTGTGTATTTCTACAGTTTTGTACATTTCACTCATTAATATAAATTGTGTATTATTGTATCTATGTTTTAATGGTTATATCTATGATATATCTCTATTATATTATTGTACATCTGATATATCTTTGTACATTTCTTTATTATATCTCCATTCTCATTATGTGTTGAAAATAATCTGGATCAAATCTCTTGTCGACCAATAGATAAATTTAAAATTATATCCTACAAATGAAGAGCTTGGAGATCCAGATGATAGTTCCAAAATTTGTCCCTATCTATATAAGGACCATATACATTACATAGAATAAAATGTCGATCCAATTCCTTGCAGATGATCTCCAAACATAAACCTAATTTTATAAAGAAACAATTGATAAGGGTTACAGAAGGATAAAGTCACGTGATGATACCTCTTGACAAACCAAACAAGTCTCAGCACAGGAAAACCCAACCTTGAAGAAGTTTCTTAAGCTCATAAATAATAGGGTCACACCGCCCCATGGTCTCCTAGATAAACACATTATTGAGATGTTCTTGTCCTATGAACCTCTAAATGGAAATTTTTGTGGGTATCCCCCCAAGACCCCTCATGTTCATTGACATTATCTTCATGGAGGAAGGAAAAAAATGGGCTACACCTACTCTAATTACCCCCGATATAAGTCATTGATAACCCTAAATCACTTCACGAAAAGATTTTTTATGGGCATGTTTCAACATTGATTTTCATCCCACTTTGGAGGACCAGGGTTCCTTAGCTGTGACAAAACCCAATCCCCCTGAAGAAGGATGACCTTTATTCAAAGTTCAAGGATTAATAATATATGGGTCATGCCCCAAGGTGGCCAACAAAGAACTAGAAAAAACCTCCCTCCGTGAATCCAAAGACTATGTAGAATTTGGGTCAAAGTCATTTGCTAGGTCAATGACATAATCCTTCGAGTTCCTAGATTCCAAGTATTTTTTGACTTAGCCACCCCCCCACAGGAAGGAAAGACCTCTTAACCCACCACCTCTTCCAAATATTTCTTTCTCAAGTGTGATGAGGAGGAAACCTTACAAGGGGAGGAAGAGGGAAATAACTTACTAGAAATCAATCGATTGACTTTACTATCATACCACATTGCCTCAATATTACTCCATTCAGAAGTCTATAGATCTATATCTTCATCCAACGACTCATTTGACATATTATGTAACCCCATCCCTGACCCAGTCCCATCCAATGGAACCGGCATGTCTCCCATAATAAAACTAGCTTCCTTTTGAGGAGAATGTGAAAGGATAGATGCAGAAACTTGACCTCTACCTTGTTGGGTAGCAAGAAAAGGATTGGATTTGACATTTTGTTCACTACATGAAAAGGATAAGGCATGCAATTCAGAAGAGTCCTGAAGATTCCTCTAGAATTTATTTAAAAAAAGTTTGTTGCAGTCATCCACTACATGTCCCACGATGTGACACCTCACACAATGAAAAAGAACATTGAGGTAATCTAGAAGCTGAGAATAAGAACGTGAACTGGAAATAAGCTTCATAGAATCAAATAGACATTCAATCGAGTCCAAATCCACTAATACCTAAGCCATGGAGTAGTTGGAAGAGGACTTGAAACTAGCATCACCAGTTATGAAGGTTCCCAATGAATCACCAATGGCATTGAGCCCTTCGTCAGACCAATAATCTAGTGGTAGGTTCATTAACTTTATCCAAATGAGAAGGATTTTCATACCCTCAACACTGGCGTCGAACAATGGATTCCATGGTTTGGCCCAAAGGACCTATCCATCCTAAAACCAACATCCAGAGAGGATTTTGAGGGTATATTCCTTCACACAGAAAACAAAACCAATCCATCCCCTTGAAAATAAATGAAAAATGGGGACGTATCCTAGAAGAAGAAACCAATATTGCTCCATCCACTAAGATAGAACACCAGCCAAAATTCTTTACCCAAAACATTTTCCAATGACATTTTTTATGTCCAGATCTGCGATTTGGGAGACCTACAAATATTTACCCACTGCTAGAGCAATACCTAACCGTCCTCCTACATTTCCACCCCACTTTCCCCGGATCAAGACCCTACCTAATCCCTTGAAGATCTTCCATAGCCAATATACTCCCTACGAAACCAGATCCTCGTACTTCACCTTCATTACAACGATCACAAGAAAGTGATATTGGGTCATTATTGGACGCAGACTCATTCTGAGGAAAAGGCTATTTTTGGGGAGAGAAGCATGAAGGGAAGAAAGGACAGCTGGAAGGAAAAGTAACACGTGCGAGGGAAGCATGCAAGAAGCACATGCAAGGGATACCTAATTACGTTATGGTTAGGATTTTTGAAATGTAATGTAATGGCTAATGAGCCAAGAATATATATAAGTAGTACTTAGGAGGTCTAAGAGAGAGATCTAGAGGAAAGAAGGGGACCTAAGGGGGTACCTGAGTTAGATAGATACATAAAGAGATAAATAGTACCTAGGAGACAAAGGGAGAGTTCAGAAGTTGTAAGGTTTGTAAGAAATACCACATTTTGTAAGCTGGTGAGAAAGAGAAGGATAGAGAAACTCGATCCTGAGGGTTAGATTGCAGACTAAGGAGCCTAGTAAAATATATTCAGCCTCAGAGGGAGCGGGAAGCCTATTGATATTGTATGATCCAAGAATGTAAACACATGCAGCGTGACATATTGCTGAGACATAATAAAGAGCTTGAGAGCCAAATCTTTGTGGACGTATCCCAGGAGGGGGTGAACTATGGTAAAGCTTGTGTTATGTGATTGAATGCATGCATCTCTATTGTTGTTAAGAATTAAATGCTATATGAATGAATGAAGGAACTAGTTAGGTATGATAATCCACATGCGTGAATAAGAATGAATGTTTAATCAAGAGGTTAGACTAAAGAAATAAAGATCACAAAGTACAACCAAATATCTCCACTCATTCCCCAATTGCAAGCACCTGAGTATTGCAGCCACCCATAGAGCTATCTCGAGTGAGACTGCGTAGTACACTCTGTGTACTGTGTTGCCTTCTGGTTTACTAAGGGAGGCGATAGTTTTAGAGGGATTTTGTTGGAAGCTTGTTAAATCTGAACCTAAGTCAACCTATGAAAGTAAGGTAAGATCAGAGTAGATAATTGATAAAGTAGAATAAGAAGCCAACAAATGGTTATGTTTCTGGTTGAAACAGGATGGGACTGAGTGAATGAGATATGCTGAAGAAACGTCAAAAGAATGCCAGATCTAACGACAAGACATTAAGAGAATGAGAATCTAGAAGGGGATATTGAGACCATGGCACCCAATGAAGGTAGAGATAGTGAGATGGTTGAAAACAAAGGAGCTGGAGTTAGCACAGAAAGATAATAGAAACCCAAAGTTAACACCGCACAAATATCTAGACAAGTATGTATTCAGCGACATGCATGAATTATTTTTTTGTGATTTCTCACATGTGTTGCAGGAGTGGATATTAAGGTTGAAATAAAACCATCCTACGAATCAGATTAGACAACTAGAGTGGAATATTATATAGATCATGCAGTTACAACAAGTTGACAATAAATTTATGCATGCAGTAGGTTTCTGGTTAGACAGCATTGTTGCAGGATTTATCACAGAATTTGCAGTAGATACGGCGAAGTCTTACAGCACAGTAGAGAAAGAGTTCTTGAAGGGACCTCGGGGTTGGTATATCATATCGTTGTATACTTCCATTAATATATTACTATATAACAAGGGTGTAATGACAATGACCTCAAACAACTAAACTTCTATGCGTGCATGGGGGAAGGGGGGAAGCACTGAAAAGAGAAGGAGAAATGGAGGGAGAAATGGATAAAGGAAAGAAGTAGGAGACCTTGGACCCAATCATGATGGAGGTAGACAAGATCAAGAAATTCATGGCAACAACTGGAATAACACGCAGTGGAGTACCCTACCAATATAAGATGAACACCAAGAAGAGATCCATAGTCGCGAGGGAGGGCTTGGCAAGTAATGAAGAAGAGGTAGAGGATCTTCGGGTTATGGAGTAGATTGAGGAAATCTTGCATGTGACATATGAAAGAAATATGAGAGGTCCAAGAGCATCAACAGAAGGCATCACTCCTATCCATATCAGTGTCAGTGTGGAACCCATAAACCCATGTAGGATTAATACACCAATAAGAACACCACCATTTAGGCAACCAAATTTTGGGAGAAGGAAGACAACAGGAAGTACATCTACACAGGGAACAAAAACTGGGGGAGCCAGTTCATGAAGCATTAGTCAAGTATCTACACCACGCAAAGGTAGTATTTTAGCATTCAGGACGGTAAGACATGATCCCACCATTAGGTTACTAGAATCCAAAGGAGAGGCATCGAAGGACCCTGAGAAGCACTTGTTTATTTGTGAAAAGATCTGAGAAGAAAAATAGATCACAGATGAGGACACTAAACTTGCGCATTTAGCCATCACTCTAAGAGATCACACACTGGATTGGTACATGAGCTTAGCTACAAACAGACCGCCAAGGACAACCAGAACTATTGGAGATATCAAAAAGATATTGATAAATGAATTCCAGAATCCTAGCTCAGAGGATCAATACATGAATGAGATGATAGAGATTAGACAAAAACAAGGAGAATTTTTGTGGGATATTGACCAGAGATTCATATGATTTAAGGGAAAGTTAAAGTATGTCATGACCGATATGTAGCAAAGGCATTTGTTTGTCAATTCACTACTCCCACAATTGAAATACCCATTGTGACAACAGAAGTTTCAAACCCAGGCAGAGGCTCTACAGGCAACCCTAGGATTGGAGGAGATCCAATATCAAAAGATAGACCCAGCCATAGAAGAGTTGAAGGAGGATTTGAAGAACTTAACATTTTAGCTAAACCGGAACAGGGTTAAGGACAAAAGAGAAGTCGTTTGGTGTACCACATGTAGGACAGAAGGACACCATAACAATGAATTCCCAACATTCGTGCAATACATGGGAACAGGACTGCCAAACCCCTTGCCAATAGGAGGAATATGGTGTGAAATCTGTAATAAATAGGGGCATGATCCATATCACTGTCCAATGATGCAGAAATACCAAACAGTACCTAAGAATCCATATTGCAACTTTTTCAAGTCAATAGGCCATGATGACAAAGATTGCAGGACCATGGACCTGATGAGGGAAAGAACATCATATGCTTACAAGGTGCAGGTAGAAATGATGACCGGGCAAGATGCACCACAGTTTAACCAAGTACCAGCCCCATATAACACTGTGCAGTAGTAATATAGCACTGCGCAGCCACAGTACAATATCATGCAGCCACACTATAATCCCATGTAGTATAACCAGGTGCCCCAGTACAATGCACTGTGAGGAGATCGAGTTGGATACAAAGGTGGAGGAAGAGAAAGAGGAGGCTTTGCAAGAGGCAGAGGACCAGTGGTATGCCACAACTGTCAACAAACAGGAAACTATGCAATAGAATGTCCACTTCCACCTGCGACGTGTATGTATTTTCACGCATCATATCATGACACAGAAGATTGTTCTACGTTATTGGGGAAGATCTAGGAAAAGAGAAATCAGAACAATCAAAATGTTCAGTGGATTTCAGTGGAAGGAAGGGATGATGAAAGAAATATCAACATATTTATGCATGGAGGAGCTAAGATAGGAAACGACACAGTAAGACAAGATCCAGCACAACACCAATGGGTGAAGAAGAATGTAGAACGGTGGAAGCAGTTTCATGCGCAGAATGAAAAGGAGATATTCAAGCAGGCTTGACATGAATTCTTGAAGCCAAAAATTGCATCGACATCAACTGCGTAGCATACTCGGGAAGTACTAGCGTGCAAGATGCCTCCATCATTGAATCACACTAATGAAGCATAGCCCCTAGGACAAGTAAGTATGATTAAAGATTTTTTGCAATCCTATGTCAAACTACTAAATGATCCATCATCTGTTAAAGTGTTACAAAGTATGTTAGAAATATGTATCACAGATGTAGAAGGAAAGCTATAATAGAAAACAGGTAATCATATGCATGCAAGGAGGAGAACAAGCAGAGAATTATGACTAAATGCCAAAATTGGAGATTTCAACATGGGAGATATTATACTGGATTTAGGATCTGAAGTAAATGTGTTACCCAAGAAGACATGGCAATGCATGGGAGAGCCTACATTAGGATATTCACCTGTTTAGTTGAAACTAGAAATTCAATACAGAGTTCTACCAATTGGAAGGCTAAATGGGGTAACAGTAAATCTGGATGGAGTGTGCACTAAAGACGATTTCAAAGTGATAGAGATAGTGGATGGAACAACACCTTATCCGGCATCACTTGGCTTGGATTGGGAGTTTTAAAACCAGGCCATAATCAACTTAAATACTAGGAATATGGAAATTGAGTCAAGAGAATACAAATTTATTGCACCATTAGATCCATCAGAAGAGGAAAGGTTTGTAGAATCCACTTGTTTAGACCTAGAGGAAATTAACTAGTTGTACAGAACCACCACGTGAGAAGAAGATTATGTGAATCCAACTGCAGATGGGGTACTCAGTTGGAGAAGTATAATGCCATGTGCGTCGGACTCAAATACAGGGTTGGAGAATCGGTAGCATAGGTTACACGAAGTCTCCACAAGAATATGCAAAAGAATATATCGTGAAGTAAGATGGGTAGGTACAGAGATAAGAGAACCTCCCATCTTCCATGGGTTGAATGACTTAGAAGAATTCTTAACAAGATACAAAGATGAAGTGTTAGAAAATCAGAGGCTCTTAGCTCTAGATATAGCACTTAAGGCAACACCTGCAATATGGTGGGGTGCGCACAAAGAGACAGTCAAGGACTGGTACCAATGTAAGTGGTTACTGTGCACCAGATTTGGCGCAGAACAGAGAAGCAACCAACTGTAGAAATATGATGGATAGGTAACACTAGCCAAAAACTTGGAGAAGTGCAGAACACTATGGAGAATGAAACCATCTGAGGAATGGCCTCATCATTTTATTCACACATTAGAAGGGATTCCAGCAAACTGATATATAGACCAAGAATTGCGCAGAGGAACTACAGACTGGACAGTATTACACCAGAATTTTATAGTCACTTTATCATTTGAACATGAGAACCCCAACATAGACTCAGCACTCAAACAAATCAGAGGGGTGATATTCATTAAGGAACCAGAAGTTGAACTTATGACAGAAGATCAACAGCATAACACACAGACAGTAAAAGAACTATTGTTATGCTACCATGTGTAGGAAGAAGCACTAGAGGAATATGACCCACGCGACGTTCAGATAACAAATATTGAAGGTGAAAGAGAGGTGGAAGGTCCAATTCTGGAATCAAAATTATTTTTTGTGCCAATCAAGGTGAATAAAGTCAACATTGGGACAACTGAGAATCCCAAAATGGCCAACATTGGAGACTATTGGGATGAGCAAACAGCAAAGAGAATAACAGAGTTACTGCGTGAGTACAGTGACATGTTCCCAACAACATTCATGGAAATTAAAGGCATAGCAGAAGAGTTAGGTGAACTGAAGATACCTCTCAAACCTGAGGCAAGACTAATCAGATAGAGACCCTATAGACTAATTCCAATATATAAGCAAAAAATGAAAGCGGAAATTGGCAGGATGTTAGAGGCTAGAATCATAGACCCAGTAGAGGAATCTGAATGGGTAAGCCCTATGGTAGTTCAGGAGAAGAAGTAGGGAGGGATAAGGATATGTGTCTACCTAAGGAATTTGAATGATTCTTGCCTACATGACCTTTTCCCTACCCCTTTCATAGATGAGGTGTTGGAGAATGTAGGAGGCGAGGAAGCTTACTCATTCACCGATGGATTCTGAGGCTACCATCAAATCAAGATAGCCCCGGAAGATAGGTACAAGACCAATTTTTCCATAGAATGGAGGTCCTACAAGTACACAGTCATTCCTTTTGGACTGAAGAATGCACCAGCAATATTTTCCAGAGTAGTCATAGTTGCATTCAAAGAATTCATCCACCAGTTTCTAGAGGTATATATGGATGATTGGACAGTCTACAGTTTGTTGAAATACCATGTAGAGGTGTTGAGGATGATGTTAGAAATATGCAGGCAGTGTCAAATATCTCTAAATATCAAGAAGTGCATCTTTGGAACACATTTTGGGATACTATTGGGCCATATAGTGTGCAAACAAGGTTTGCTAGTAGATCATGCCAAGATTGCAGTAATTGTTAATGTAACACCACCAAAATTAGTACATCAGTTAAGAGAAACATTGGGACACACAGGATACTACAGGAAATTCATAAAAGGGTATGCACATATCACTGTGCCAATAAATAAATTGTTGAGAAAATATAGCAAGTTTCAGTGGAATGAGGATTGTCAGCGAGGATTGGACACTCTAAAAGAGAAGATGGTAACCACACCAATACTAGTATTCCCAGATTGGGAAAAGACATTTTGTGTGCATGTAGATGCATCATCTATAGAACTTGGAGCTATTCTAGCATAGCCAGGAATAGGGGAATTGGACTATCATATAGCATTTGCTAGCAGAAAACTGTCAGAGTCAGAGAAGAATTATAATACCACGGAAAGAGAAGGCCTAGCTATGGTCTATGCACTTCATAAGTTCAGACATTACTTACTGGGAAATCATTTTAAGATGTTTATAGATCACTCATCTCTCAAATACGTAGTCAACAAGTCAGTGTTGGGGGGGAGAATTTGTATATGGTTACTGTTGTTCCAGGAATTTTACTTCGGGGTGATAGTCAAACCAGGGAAGTTGAATGTAGGACCTAATCACCTGTCAAGGATCACCAATGGAGAGGAACTTGCGAATCTAGAGGAAAACTTCCTTGATGCACAGTTATTTTCAGTCCAAGTAGCTAATGAATATTTTGCTGACATCATTCAATACTTGAGTACAGGGACTGCGCCACAAGAATTCAACACTGTGCAGAAGAAAAATATGGTATTCATAGTTGTAGACTATCAATTGATTGTAGGACACTTATACAAGATGGGTGCAGACAGAATATTGAGAAGATGTGTACTAGAACATGAAAGACCTAGGATTTTAGCAAAGGCCCATGAGGGAATAGAAGGAGAACATTATGCGGGCAAATCTACCGCGCAGAAGGTATTGCACGTAGGACTATGGTGGCCAACTGGTCACAGAGATTAGAAGGACTACTTCCAGAGATGTGATGTATGTCAGAGGATTGATAAACCTAATAGATAGGATGAGATGCCCCTAAGGCCACAACCTTGCAAGTATTCGACAAATGGGAAATAGACTTTGTGGGACCAATTAACTCGCCATCAAAAAGGTCAAGATCAAGGTATATTATTACTGGGATAGAGTACTTAACAAGATGGGCAAAAGCACCACCAGTAAAATATTGTAGCGCAGAGACAGCGACACACTTCTTGTTTGACCAAGTGATCACTAGATTTGGATGCCCAAGGATTTTGATGAGCGACCAAGGCACTCACTTCATTAACAACATTATTAAGGCTATGACTGAGGAGTTTGAAGTCTATCATCAAAAGAGTACACCATATCATCCTCAAGCAAATGGAACAGTGGAAGCCTTTAATAAGATCCTAGAAAATGCACTGACAAAGATATTGAATGTCAACATCGGCGATACTTAAATATACCAGCAGTATTGTAGGCCTATAGGACTACATGTAAAAAGATGACAGGGCATACACCATTCATATTGGTGTATGGACAAGAAACATTGATGCCATTAGAATTTTTGGTACCTAGTCTACACGTAGAAGCAATTACTAACATGATAGAGTGAGGCACAGTACAAGAAAGGCTAAATCAGTTGATGCTCATGGAAGAAAATAGGATTCTAATAGGATTTCACCAAGAGGTACAGAAAGCAAGGGACAAATCTTGGAATGATAGACATATCAAAAGGAAAAGTTTCAAGGAGGGAGACCTAGTTTTGGTGTATGACAATAAATCACTTCAACACCCAGGAAAAATCAGAATGCATTGGTTGGGACCATATGAAGTAAATACTTTCACAAATGGGGGAGTTGTATAGTTGAATGATTTGGGAGGAACATAACTCATAGGAATGATCAATGGGAGTCTACTGAAACTGTATAGGGACAGTCAACCTCCCAGCACTTAGAAGTTGGAAAAAAAATAAAGATTGCGCCAGACAACAAAGGACTGCACGCAGCAATAGGGGGGTTACCGCGCCAGACAACGGAAGACAACAATAAGTTAAAATATATTTAGCACGACAAAAATAAAATTTCCACGCGCACCGGCAAAGCAACATACCATGCACTTGGAAAACTTAGTGCGTCAGAAAAAGGACCAATGGTCAGAAAAAGGAGGAAATTGGAAAAATGGTGGTTACGAAAAAAAGGTGCCAATTGGCGGTGTCTATCAAAATTGAATGACTATAACTTTTGAAGCCACTTCACATGAATCACGCCAACTGGTGTTGTCAATGGAATTGAATGTCACATACACAGCGAGCACCAATTCATTTAAACCACATCTTGGGTAACTTCTCTGAGAAGCTTCACGACACTTTCTATATAAGGAAGGCATGCAAGTAACAGAAGGGTTATTGTGAAGTTGTGAAATCATAGAGCGAGAGATTATACGGAGAAGATATCGATTTATCAAGAGATATAGAGCGAACTAGCTCAGCGAAAATCATCTTTAACCACTATGGCACCACCCAAGCTAGGTGCGTTGAGAGAGGACTGCAGAAAACCTTGAAGCCATCACAGAGCACCACAGTAGCCATAGGGAATGGAACATGAACCCACACAGACTACTGAATTCATCAACTTGGACAAAATTCCCTCACCCAATGTGGAACCAGCGAGGCCCACACTCGTAGTGGAGGAAACCCAACCAAATACAACGGTTTTCATGGACATTGATATGCCGGAAATGAGACAGGGCGATCAAGCCAAGGACACAAGAAATCCTTCATGCCTTGAACACACTGAAGAGGCCCTGAGGGTAAATGGGAAAGCCCCAAATCAGATAGAATCTGTCACGCCAGGACAGTCACACACATCAAAGCCAGAGAAGCAATAGGAGGGGATAGTAGAAGATATTACTGGTCAACCAAAGGAATATGTCGATGACAGAACAATGGAGGATGGAACCTCAAGTCAGCCACCACAGAAAAATGGAAAACAATCCATAGCAAGATCATTGCACAGACAGGCTGCAGCAGCCATAGTCTTGTTGCGCATACCGAAAGATGTGCAGGCTATGCCTAACCTTCTGGGGTGCATGGAAAAACTACACTACTCGGACCATGATGTGGCCGACGAGGAAAATTTCCCTGAATTTGGAAGGCAAGTCTACCTTGACAGCATGGGTATAGGACCCTTCGGTGACCCAATTTTGCAGCCAAAACAATGGGCAGCTGGATTGGCCAACACCGGGATTCTAAACCAGTTGGATATCCCACATTTTGGAAGGAGTCGCAACGTAAACAACTACGTTAAGCAACTGATGGAATTCAACCATAGAGGGTATATATAGGTGGAAGAGCATGTATCCATAGATGTGGATCTCATTACTTATATTACAAGGTTTTCATCTCGGGGGGAGAATCTTGTGAAGTACCTCGATGACAAGACAAAGGAGAAGACGTTGGTGGAGGAGACAAAAAAGACATATGCCACAAAGAGAGGGTCGCGTGGAATCATCATCAATTGCATCAGTGACGTAGCAACAAGGTTGGCCACCAAACTCATGGCTTGCAAGTTTCTCAGGAAGTGTCGCAAGGAGGAAGTCCTTGTCAGGGTCATCGCGGCAGTAGCACAGTGCGTGGAGTTAACTATGCTCAGTTGGGCCACGTACTTATTAAACCTGTTCCTTGAGGACTATAGAGACGCGTAGGATCTGGGGACAGAGTTTCATTACTCTTGGCTACTCATCTTGATCGCCTTGATCGGATGGAGGGAGCCCCAATACACATACTTTTGCGAGTGGACCAGTCGTTGCCACGCAACGTGGTACACATCATTGGGGAGAACTTCAGACCCCAAAGTCGGAAGTACAAATGCAATCATGTTCACGAGGTATTACAACGACCTCCAAGAAATAATTTCCAACACTTGGCGAATTACTCTAGAAGTGGTTGCACAATACTGGGACATTGCCAACTTCAAAGCAACCAGGAACACTGTATGGATCCAAGCGCAAAGGGATCCCGAGAAGGAATGGATACAATTGTGATACTGCGTCAAGGAAGAAGATGTAGAGATGACCATCAAGGATTGGCAAGATGACTGGAGAGTTTCAGTTCTAACTCAAGAGATTCCCATAGGTAAGGAGGCTTATGCAGGGCAAGATCAGATACCTTTCAGGGATAAAGTTGTGCCCAAAAATCCAAATCCAATTCAGAATTTGCCACAGCAAAAGAAAGGGGGTGTGCCAAAGAAACGTACACAAGATGGGAAAAAGGACACCACCCATCACCAAAAGAATAGGAAAAAGGGGCTACGAAAACACAAGGAACTCCATCGAGTGTTACCCCATAGGAATGAGGCCAGACCAAGAGGTCAATCATAGACACTAAGGTGCACGCAAAAAGGCCAAGGCGCACAAGCAGTCGCTATAGTATACAATCACTACGGATGATGCAGATCTTGTGGCCGAAAGAGCCAAAGACCGGGAAGTTGAGGAGTTTGAAGAAGCCCAGCACCAAATGGACCAAATTAAGGACGAGTTGGACAATATAAGGCAGTTCCTAGAGCATATCAGAGAAGCACAGAGGGAGCACAGAGGAACAAGTTCATTCCCCGTAGCATCAGAAGTAGGAGCCAAGGTTGCGTCGAGAAAACATGAGATGATCCATATGATAACACAGGTGATATCGACCTTCCACATTACACCTAGCATGCCATGCACAGATGATATTTTATCCCAGAAACCCTTGAAAGATCTGGCGCAAATACAGTTGGTAATGAAGTGGATACCAACCAAGGAACTATACAAACTACAAGTCAGTGTCGCACAGGAGGTGCAATCATGTGCATGAACAGACGTAGCAGAATTGCAGCACGCAAAGGATAGAAAAGAGGAGTTGGAGTTGGTGCTTGAGAAATTCAAGCTCGAGACCAAAGATGAGAAATATCATGCGCATAAGCTCGAGCAAGGAGTGGTCGTAGCCTATGACGAAATTCCAAAAATCATGCAAATAGAAGAGCCCACGGAAACGCAGGAAATTGATCAGATTGTGCAAACAATTCATCAATACAGGAAGGAGATCGAGAGCCTCTGGGAACAACTCATTCCTACCACTCCCCTGGAGGTGAACAAACAAAGGAAGCAAGAAGCAGTCAGACATATGGTTGAAATGGAATGAAAATTCAGCACATCTGTCGACTTGTTTGATAGGGAAACGTAGCTATGGACAAAGATAGAAGAAGATCAATAGGTCCAGCACTAGGACCAAGAAGAGGAAAATATAAGCACAGCCATCCAGGACCTCAAGCAAAGGCAAAAGACAATGGCGATCATCATGCACCTCAAAGTAATACAATACATGAAGAAGCTACAAGCAGATCTATTAGTTGCACAGACGCGGAAGAAGGACTGACAAGCTCAAATGGAACCTCTCCAAGAGTTAGCATCGGAGTTCATTACGCAAGCAGAGGAGGCAAAGAAGAACATGGCGCAAACACAGGCAGAGTGTGTAGTCATGATCATGGAGGAGATCACAGCGCAAGTGTTATATGTGCTCAAATAAAATACTATGCAGACTCAAACACAAGGAATGGAACTCACAGACAGGTTCCACACTCTAACAAAAGTTGTTGAAGAAGCACGCAAAGCATAGTTGGCTCGGGATGAGCCACATTTCAATCTTGGGGGCCTATTGGACGTAGACCCATCCTAGGGAAAAGGATTTTTGGGGGAGAGAAGCACGAAGGGAAAAAAGGACAGGTGGAAGTTAAAGCAACATGTGCAATGGAAGAATGTGAGGTGCGCATGCAAGGAAGACCTAATTACATTAGGGTTATGGTTTTTTCAATGTAATGTAATGGATGATGAGCCAAGAATATATATAAGTAGTACTTAGGAGGTATAAGAGAGAGAGCTAGAGGACATAAGGGGACCTAAGGGGTTACCTGAGTTAGATAGATACAGAAAGAGATCAATAATACCTAGGAGACAGAGGGAGAGTCTGGAAGTTGTAAAGTTTGTAAGAACTACCACATTTTGTAAGTTGGTGACCTAGATAAGGATCGAGCAACTCGATCCCTAGGCCCAGATCACAGGATCGAGAAGCCTATTGAGATTGTAAGATCCAAGATTGTAAACACGCACAGTGTGATATATTGCTGAAACAGAGCTTGAGAGCCAGATCTTTGTGGGCGTAGACCAGGAGGGGGTGAACCACAGTAAATCTTGTGTTATGTGATTGAATGCATGCATCTCTATTGTTGTTAAGAATTAAATGCTAGATGAATGAATGAAGGAACTAGTTAGGTCTGATAATCCACATGCATGAATAAGAATGAATGTTTAATCAAGAGGTTAGACTAAATAAATAAAGATCACAAAGTACAACCACAGATCTCCACTCATTCCTCGGCTGCAAGAACCTAAGTATTCCAGCCACCCATAGAGCTATCTCAGGTGAGACTGTGCAGTACACTCTGTGTATTGCATTTCCTTTTGGTTTACTAGGGGGGTCAATAGTTTTAGAGGGATTTTGTTGGAAGCTTGTTAAATCTGAACCTGGGTCAACCTATGACAGTAAGGTAAGATCAGAGTAGATAACTGATAAAGTAGAATAAGAATCCAATATTCACCATGACAGCAGGTTCTTCAATCTACGAGAGCAAAATATATGAAAAATTACCCCAATCCTCATGCAAACCCTCCTTTCAAAGACTCTTTAGGAATGAGTCCAAGATCTGACATGCACCAGAGGAAAATATAAGATGACAGGAGGATTTTTCAAAATCCATATAGGATGCATGTGCCTCGACCTTGGGATCCTCGATAACTTCACGTGAGCTATTGCAACTGTGGTATGAGTCTAGGTCGGGGTTAATGCTCGGGCAGGTGAAGATTGCATCCTTTGTTAGAAGATCATCGGAGTAATCCACCAATTGTGGTGTATCCTCCATTTGCAAACATCAATATATGAGGATCACACACTTGGCACCCTACAGTGCCTAAACTCTAGATCACCTACAAAAAATCCCTAGATCCATCCCTCACTCCAACCTTAGTTAAAAGAGGTTAAGTGAATAAAAATATCATTTCATCAAACTTAAATTATTAATAATAGTAAATTATGATTAATTTTTATTTTCTTGGATGTATTTAATATTGGATATTACAATGAAATAAGTATATCTTTTTTATATGAAAACACTTTTGGTTCAATAATTCTTATTGGAATATCTATTTTGATCAAAATCACTGAAGATTTCTATTTAACCTCAACCACATTAAACAACTTGCTTGAATATACACATGAGACTCACCTAGTATTGTAGGAGTTGTAGACTAGATATTGTAATTTAAAGTGTTCATTGATGAACAAAATACTAGTATTTTGAGTTAAGTTAAATCCTTGTTGATCAACAATCGTGTATACACTCCCATCCTTATTCTTTTTCTTGTTCTTTTATTTTCCTTTTGAATTTCCTTACTTAGTTGTTTTCAAATGTGGTTTGTGGGTCACACTACTATCGAATTCTCAGGTCTGCACACCTGCAAACCCATGTACTTATACTTAGTATTTTTCCCTCTTTCAAATTTTCCAACACTTAGTCATTTTTAGAGTAATGCGGGAGTATAACATGTCTGAGACCTACATATCCATAGGTCTACAGGCCTACAATCGTGTTACCCTCAATTTTCACCTATATTTATATGTCCTCCAAAATGCATTGTTTACATTTTCAAACTTAGTCATTTTATTGAAATGTGTATGCGAGACAACTACCTATTTCACTTACCCCTTTTTGTGTCCCACATGCCCGCAGACCAGCAGTCCCGCATTCTACAAAATGTCTCTCTTACTTTCACGACCCACAAAGTGACCCTCTCCCATACTTATATAATTCTCTCATTGTGCATGTGAGAGTAAGTCCCTTTCACATTTTCCATTCCCCATGTCTTGTGTCCCACATGCCCACAATCGTGCATTCTACATAATGTACTTTGCATTCCTCATTTTTCAACTCCATACTTAACCATTTTCCATCCACCACGACATCACATCACCACTTCCCATCGCATTAATTTCCCCCGCCACATCGGTCATCACTTGTGTGAACATAGTGTCATTATTAAAGTGGCAAAGTTTTTGTAAACCTTGTAATAAATTCAAAATTATTCTCGTGCGGGCCAACAACTTTGAAATAATAACTACGACGATTAAACATCATACCAATACTTGGAAAATTAAATAAGAACTAATATGCTAAGCTGTAAATATTGAAAATAGCGCCACCTATTTCCAAGGCTAGAAAATAGTGTAAATAATGTCAAATAAGAGAAAGAAATTTTATTGCAATGATGCACTAAATATGCTCACACATGAATATCAAGAGTTATAGTGGTCATGTCGGTGCCATGCTTACGGTCATTTCGCAAAAAGCTGGCCCAAAACCTCTGAGGAGCCGGGACCAGTCAAAGAAGATGATTTTCAGCCAGTTACTAACCGACGACGGCAGCCAAGGCGAAAGGATCCGCTAGCCCAGGCCCCAAAGGCCACCCATACGGCAGAGGCAACTCTAGAAAATATAAACAGCTTTGATGCGCTGAAGGACGATGAAGCCCTAGATCCAAAAGAAACAACAGTTAAGGAAGATCCCCCGGCAGACGAAAGCCTTTCGGATTCCACCCCCCCAGAAACAATGGCAGCAAAAGAAACTCGGGCTTCAGTTCCAGAACCTTCTGCCTCTGCCTCTAGAGGCTCTGTGGAAACCTTTGAAACTGAAGACAAATCAGTTCCGTCTCCACCCCTTACCCGAGGGCGGAAGACCAATAAAGCGCGCAGAGAAAAGGAGGCGGCCTCCAACATTTCTTTAGGTTCTCAGAAAAAGTTGGATCCCTACATTAAGGGGAAATCTTCATCCCACCCGGTTTAATGCTTTGCTTCTGTCTCTTACTATGCTCACAATTTGTGATAATTTACTCTTGTATGCAAATTTTGTCACTTTCTCGAATTAGCTCAAGAAGAAGATGTGATTGGTTTCCCAAGACATTCACAAGAAGGTTAGCAGCACTGTTAGAGGTCACCAACTTTCTTCAGATATGTAACTTTTTGATTCTGGCTTGCCAGAAAGCCGATTAATGCAACATAACCGTTCTTGTCAAAAAAAAAAGAGTTATAGTGGTCGTGAGCTTACAACTACTACAAGTCCCTCCCTCCTACTGAGAAAAATATGAACTAGATCTAGACCTTAGGAATAGCTCGCGTTGCTTGTGTTTCGGAGGTAACAGGATTTAGAGAGCTTATTCAGTGGTGTGTAGATAAATTCAATTCAGAGAAGAGAATAATCCAGCTCCAAGGACAACAACCTATTTCCTTAGCTCCTTCAATATTTCCAAAATGCTACGGTTCTTGATGCCCACCATGCAATTCAGGGGTGAGGAAGCTCATGAATTATAAAAACAACACAAAGGGGGAGAACATGTCCTTGATAAATATCTGGCCAACCCAAATAATAACACTAGTGCTTCCAAGATTGAGGTAAGTTCCTTGAAATACCCATACAAGGAATTTTCCTGGTTATTTTCTCGTATTATTGGTATAGAATTCATGACCTTTGTGCCAAGGAATATCATCTATGTCCTTGATTTCATACTGCATGAAAATGACATCATAGAATGGGGTCGCATTATTTCGAGTGAAATATCGTTTCAACTGAGTAATCTAAAAAAGACCCTGAAGTTTTATACGACATCCTACCTAATTTTCACCATAGATTATTGTCATGGAGGACTTGTCGAGGGAAAGGAGTTTCAATTTTAAGGTTCGTATTATCCTGGTATCTAGCCTTGTGGAGGCACAAAGTGATGCAGAAGCATCAACCCCCCCCCCCAAAGTCAAATTCTATTTTCCAAATCTTCTTGAAGTCGATGTGGCCATGAGGAAAATATTTTCTCTATATTTGGTTGAGTTTGTTTGTAATTGATGTGTTAAGCATATTTTGAGGGATTGTTAAGCGATTTGTTGAGTGTAGATCGGATCCTTTCAGTGATCTGATCCCTATTATGATTATAGTTATAAATTGCAGTCTTCAGGTGTTTGTAAGGGGGATGTGACTAACACAATGTAAGAATAGGTCGAGATATGTAGTCTAGCCATAAAGGCCATGGATGTATGTAATTTGAGCTCAAATATAATATAACCCGTGTATTTTTTGTCTTTCGAATCTATCTTCATGCTTGTTTAATCTTGTGTGTAAACCCTGTCAAATTTGTATGTTGAATGTGTAATTGGGGATAACTGAGAGTTGATAATCTAGAATCAGTTTGGAAGTGCACACTCCAATGATAAGCAATATCCATCGTCGATCACATGATGGATCGATGATGATCCATTGAAACCAACAATCATTGGATCAGTCTACTGGAGGAATAGATCAATGGACATATTTCATTTCAAGCCAAGAAGGAGCGAGGGTGTTAAAGTAGAGGTGACCCCGGAAACAACTCACAACGTTGATCGTGTCTCCACGTGTCGATAGGACAATCATTTTGGTGCCCCAATCCCTTGGGATTATTGAAATCCCTTTGGCCCCCCAAAATCACCAGAGCCATCCATTATCCATGACTAATTAAGTCGTGACCATCGATCTTGATAAGCATTTTTTGTCTTAACGCTTAGTCATTGCCTATGGTCATATGAAATATAGAACATTGTTGCGATGATATGGACATTGTTACAGTCTATTATGTGAGCCCGTAACCCACAGTTCTCAGGATCGAGATCATTGGAAACTGGAAACAAAGGAACCCTGGATTTTGTTTTCATCAAGTAGTATCAGATCAGGGAAATATTTCCTACGTGTTGGAGAATGGAAAACAACTTCTAGTTATGGTTGGGTAGAAGTTGTTGGGAAATTCCACAGTTGTGATTGTAGGTATAATTTTCCAGGAGAGTGAGTAGTATGCAACAGCCATAGGATAAGATGAAGCTCGAAAGGTTCCATAGGAGGTGAACCTACGATACCAAAAGGTCGAGCCAGAGGAGGAGAGTAGGTGAGGTGTTAGTGGAGGCTTCGCTGCATCTCACTGTTGAGCGTAAGGAAAATATCAGTGATACATGAAGAGAAAGGAGACGAGATGCATCAATAGAGGACACATGATCAAGAGATCATGGGAATTTTGTACCCTGTGTTATCACCATAAAAAATTTCAGATCAGGATCCAAATTTCAGAAATTTAGCGAAGAGCTATATCATTGTGGAAGCATGTTAGTTTGCAGGACCGGGCTATCTCCAGAGGCATATGGACAATTATAGCGGAGGTGCGAAAGGTAGGACTCGACGGGCCGTCGATCTTGAAGCAGCCTTAATCAGCAGCTTAGGCGCATATCGGGGAATGAAGCAGCACAGAAGATAATTATTCGAAGGCGGGCCAGGGAAAACTACCATGGTTTTGTTTGTGGATGAGTGGCACCTATAGAGGTACATCGGGGCGAAAATAAGTCTACCTAAAACTATTTTCTCCAATCCCCGATATCGAAAGTTGTTGAGGCACGGTGGACCGTAGATCTTAGAGTGATCTAGATCAACAGATGAAACTCATGTTGACAATTGAAGTAGCACAAGGATTAATCATTCGAAGGTGGGCTGGGGAAAAATACCATAGTTTCAATTGTGGATGCATGGTGCCTCTAGAGGTACATCGTGGCGAAAAGCGGTCTACCTAAAACCATTTTCTCCAATCCCTGATATCAAAATTTGTTGAGGCACAGTGGACCGTAGATCTTAGAGCGATCCAGATCAATGGTTGAAACTCATATCGGCAATTGAAGTAGCACAAGGATTAATCATTCGAAGGCGGGTCGGGGAAAACTACCGCAGTTTCAATTATGGATGTGTGGCTCTCTCAGAGGGACATCGGGGTGAAAAGGGTCTACCTAAGACTGCTTTCTCCAATCTCCAATATCAAATCACGTATAAAAGGAGGGTCTYGGGTTCATTATTCTATAATTTTTCAAAGCACTTGAACGTTTGAAAAGTGGCGCAAACCCTCCATTCAAAATTGAAAGCTCAACAGTGATTTAGTTTCTCATATCCTTCATCGCTTAACGGGTATTTATCGTCTTGKCTACCAACCCTGTCATTTTGTCYRTAAAAGAGCRAGATTCTGCCTCTAAAGAAGAAGTCCTAATTGACAAGGATTTAGATATATTCGACACAGAAATTRCAGTCTCACCTATTTCTGTGTCCAGATCAAATTTGCTAGACAATGTCAGAAAGYGAGTACCCTTCCTCAAAGCGGCTCAGGCCACCATTACCCCTTATGTCGTAGAAGTAGTCTTCCCTTTCCCTAAGTTCATAAGATGGTGTGCGAAGCAGTATTCGCAGGTCGAAAAGGTCATTTTAAATAAATTAGGGTCAGAAGTCTTATGTGAAATAGACAGTCCATCCATTCGACACACCCTCAGTATAACAGAGTCATCCCTCACAGTGTCAGAGCCTTTCGAGGAAAAGAAAATGATCACAGTCTATCGAGAGTGTTCCCCTGAAGTTAAAACCCTATTTCTGCAAACCATTGTTAAGCCTGAACATCACTCTAAGAGTCTGTCATTGTCTGCCCATGTAAGCGTCATGATCATTGAAGTCCAGTGGGCTTGTTCTTTACTTAGTCAAATTTTGGGGTTGGACAACAACAAATTTGTGGTAGAGGTCATGTTAGGTTTCCTGTTGACATTTTTCATGTCAGAGTCTAGTCAGTCTGTCTATATAATTTTTGACAAATTCATCGCTAAAAATATGCGCCAACATCTGGTAAATTTCAAGTCATTGAGACATTTCAGATACTACATGCACCTGCTGAGAATGTTTTTGGAATCAAATAAGACTGAATTCTCGGAAGAAGCATTTGTCTCAACTGAATGCAAGAGGAACACCATGCTTATTTTCATAAACAAGATCATGTCTAGGGTGTACAGTCTTATCTTCAGCTCAGACTTGCTAAGGGTTCTGGAAGAGATGAGAAGTTTTTTACAACCGAATACAGAGAGAAGAGTAGGAGATTGGATTTTGTTCACACAATCTACTATGATATGAGTGTATGGCTATCAAGAAGGACCTTATCTTTTACCAGTTTTTTGACACCCGAAATTTTTTCTCTAGAGTTCATCAGACAAAGGATCATTTCATAAACAGAACACTTTCTGAAAGCACACAAGGCATCTAATTTAAAATTTCCTTTCATGGTAGGACACTTCGTGGTAAAAAACAAATCATGTTTACCCCAAATCCAAGCCAAATTCAATGAATTCTGATTTACACAAGTACAAGGAAGGAAATATGACCTACACCATATCATATCAATAATAAGGCTGATGAGAAAATTGGGCCCTTATGGGCACGAGCATGTTGAAAGATTTGATAAACTGGCTAATCTAGAAACATGTACAGATATGGAGGTCATTTTGCAGCACGATCATATAAAACCAATAGAGCCTTCTCCTCAGCAGATCCAGACACAGAAAGATTCTCCAAGATTGATTGTTAAATCCCTAAATATGAGTGTTTATAATAAGAGGAGTAGTTCAGAGGCACTGGGTGCCAATAGTCAATAAGATATTCCCAAGAAAATGAAAATTACACCATCCTCTCAAGTGGTTGACCTGGAAGAAGAAGAACCTAAAGAGAAAATGAGCATGGAGATGGTGGAAGGTGCAACCAAGAACGAAGATGTTGGCGCAAGAAGCATTCCACAAGGTGAAAGCAGCACAAGGGTTTTCAGCAGCAAGAAACATATATTCAACAAGACACCTGGGGCAATCTATCAATCTAAGGAGGACTTAATGAACTAGTATGTTGTGAAAGGAAGTATGGAAAATAGTGAAATAAGAGACTTGTTTCCCAAAGTAGATAAGATCCCCCAGCATAAGACTTCACTTCTCTCAGTCATAGATGTGGAAAGACAGACATTCAATATAGCAATAACACTTCTAAAGACACCTGGGGCAGTCTATCAATCTAAGGAGGACTTAATGAACTAGTATGTTGTGAAAGGAAGTATGGAAAATAGTGAAATAAGAGACTTGTTTCCCGAAGTAGATAAGATCTCCCAGCATAAGACTTCACTGCTCTCAGTCATAGATGTGGAAAGACAGACATTCAATATAGCAATAACAGATGATGACAAGGTGTCTGAAATCAAGATTCACTATGAGAATATTGGAGCCCCATACAAAGTAAAGTTTCACAAGAATGTCAGTGACATGATGTATTCAGACTAACTAAGCTTGATTCTAAAAGTTTTGAGATTGACAACACATGCACTCAAACTAGATGGACAATTGAAACAGGAAAAATCCTCCAGCAAAGCCTGGCAGACACAGGTCAAAAGATTGGAATCTGAAGGCCCTCAAAGAGTAAAGGCTTATTTAGATGAGAAGGACAAGATAATCCAAGGTCTGAAGAATAAGTTAAATATGTCCCCTACTGAACATCCACAGGCAGCAGAGCTAGCTGCTCTAGAGAAAGAGAAGGAAACATTCAGACAAGAAGCACTCAATTACAAAGCTAAAGTGTTGTAGGTGGAAAAAGAGAAAGACAATTGGTCACAAGAATAGGTAGCGACATCGGATATGGTTGTCATCGTATCTACCAATACATAGGCTGGATCAAGCACTGAAGGGTTGGTTCAAGCTATGTCTCAGCTGAGCTTAAAAACAGGGGAGATCAAGGGCCTCAAAGAGGTCATAGAAAAGTTAAGACTAGAGAAGAAAGTAAAGGATGATAAGATGGCTCAACTCCCCGGAGATAATCAAGATTTGCAAGAGAGAGTGAACAAGCTAAAAGCAAGGTTAAAGGGAAAAACACTACTACAGGGAGCTAAACATGTGATCTGGGATGCTATTGTTGCAGAGGCTGCTAAATTTAGAGTTTATATGAATTTTATAAACGACAAAGACAGTGTGGTTGCCACAGCTCGGAGCAGATGTACCGTTGCAAATGAAGTATTAGCCAAGAAACCATCGGAATGGGCCCAAAATTCTATTGATTTGCTAAATTTTGTGCCCATTGCTGATCTTCAGACTATTGGGGTAAAGGACAAGACTGCGTTGATTATTTTGGTCAGGAGGATCATCTCCAAGCACAACCTGCTCAGATCAGTTCAGAACAAAGCTATGAAAATGGAGCACAGTATACAGGAGTTTAAAGATACATTTGAACAATTGTTTATCAAGGGCCTCCCATCATTTTGGGATGGAAAAGGTTCATTATAAAATCAAGAAGACTACAACTCTCTTCGCATTCAGTGCAGGATGGACCATTCCATATTTGAATCCATGGAGGAGAGTTTGAAAGGCACAAGTCTGGTAGAGTATTTGGCTACAGACTTTGAAATTCTGAATGAATTTAAAATAGTGAAGGTTAGCTTGCCAACTATGTCCTACGCCACATGCATTGACCTAGAGATTTTGATTAAAGAGATGATGGATTACGAAATTCCCTCCGACTCACAATGGAAGGAAATCATGCGGTTGGGTAAGACAAAATGCAGTTTCCCCGGAACCAGTAGATGATCTCTAGGTGTCATCAAATTTGCAGATTTGACAGGAGATCACAGTGAGACAGATGTCATAAAGGAAGCAGGACAGTCTGGAAAATTTGTTCCTAGTTTTGAAACGTTTTTTTGAGTAATCATTGTAAATCGGTTCATATACTGAGACTGCCAGTTGAAATTACTATAATTAGTTTTGGAAGATGAGATGCTTCAGTTTCATCCATTGTAATTGAATTGTATAAATACTAGGGCATTTGAATGAATTAATGTTGGTAGAAGTGCAAGGGCACCTTTTGGTTGTTGTGAACTCTATTGTAATTTTCTGAAGCTGAATTGAATATATATGCAAAAGCTGTTGAAATCTCTATGAAAATATTCTAATGGTGGTGATATGAGCTTTATATTCCTTCATTGTATGTATTTCCTGTGATCTTTATTTCTATTTGCATTTTATTATGTTTAAATTGAAGAGTTAAAGGCTCAGAATTCATCTTATGATGCTCTTGGCTTAAGCAATTTAAACTGTGTAATTGTCTTCTTAACTAATTCAGAATTCATTTTAGTAATGCTCTAATGCAATTATTTGTTTTCTCTATCTTCCTACACTCTACTTGAATTTAAGAATAACTCAGATTCATTGCCTCATTTAGCCTTTATCCTCTAGAGAGTTCTACCAGCTGATCATTATTTTCATTCACTTTCATAATTGTGACTCCATAGCCCTGCGTGTTCCTCCCCTTCATTGCCAACAAATTTATTAAAAAACCCCAAAACAAGCCAAATCTAGCCACCAATTTCTAAATAAATATCAAGTAACACGCGAGAGCTCTCTCTGAGTTCAGCAGGCTAGTGCCTCAGCTCTAAAGTTGGTTGAAATAGTTACCTCTGTTGTTTTTCTATCAGCCAGACAAAATTTACAGAGTGTTAACATTCTATCGCTGTTGTCGGGGATGAAATTGAAAAATCTTCTGTGGGAAAACGACTTAAAGCTTTAGTTTGAACCCTGAGGGTGACAGTGGATCAAATACCTCCTCGGATGAGATTATTTTTACCCTGGTGACTCTGTTACTCAAATACCAATTGCACCACACCGTGTGAGATAGAAATCCTAGCTCCTAAGAAAATCCACACCAGGAGTAATCCAGACCCAGAAGCTGCAATCCCTATGTCTGACCCTGAAAATCTTGTACGTAAAAGAAAAGAAAATCCAGTAACCCCAGTGTTGCGTCCATATTGATATTTGTCTTTTCCCAAGGACAGAGTGACTAGAATTTAAGACCTTGAGTTCGACGTGAAATTTGAACAATCCCTGTTCAGAACTAAATCTAAATCTCGGTTGAACGAGACCATCTTTGACGAAAAGAGATTCTGAGATTTAATTCTAGCTGCATCCGCCAGGCCTTTAGTGGTCCCCACTCATAACCAACAACCACTTCGACCCCTCACAACAACTATGACAGCCAGATTTTCTCCCCTCATACTGCTTGCTCAACTACATGATTTGCCTCAAGATTACAATCTAAGGATCAAACTATATGATGTTGAAGGTAACATATTAGCCCAAAAATGTCTAGACTGGTTTAATGATTTCATAGACTTAGAATAAGTGGACTTTGAAGATGTGAAGATGAGGTTGTTTACACAAAGCCTTGCAGGAGATGTGAGGAAGTGCTTCAGAGCCCTTCCAGCAAGCAGTATCGCAGATTTTGAAGCCTTTGAAACAAGCTTCCTTGCAAAATGGGGGGATAAGAAAAATCTTCTTTAGTTGTTGACGCAGTACAACAATATGAAGAGATCACCTGATGAAATGGTGCAGGATTTTTCGGCTAGATTCATGAAGGTATATAATGCTATTCCTGATGAAGTAAAACCCCCCCCTAAGGCTGCTCAACTCAAATATGTTGATTCTTTTGAAAGTGAATTTGCTTTATTATTAAGGGAACGAAGATCTACCACAATGGATGATATGATGATCGATGCCATAGAGGTGGAAGTGAACCTAATGGATTTTGGGAAGATGAAAACTAATGTTGGAAGAGACACAAATACAGCTCAGGATAAAGCACAACCTTCAACATCACAAACATCAGAGGAAATATTTGAAGCAATGATGAGAAACATGGAGTGGATGATGGAAAGAATGGCTCTAGGAAATAGGCCTAACCCTAGAGAACAGGTTGATGGTCCACCCAGAAATCTGAGAAGACCATCTATTCCACAGATTAGGCAAAGAGAGCAAAGAAATCAGGGAAATCAGGCCAATCAAGCAGATCAGGTGAATCAGGGAAACCAAGGAAATCAGGGGGAATAGCAAATCAGGCCTCCTTTCCAAAATAATTATGTGAATGAAGATTATGATGGATATTTTGAAGACAACATGAACTGTTGTGATGATAAAGAAACAGAAGTATTTTTTACCAAAGAAGAACAGGACCAGTTCATGGATGCAAGTGAGATATTTTTGCAAGATGAAGAAGAAAGGGTATCAGTAGAAAGGGAAGATTATGAGACTGGATTGCAAAACACCATAATGCAATTCCAAAGGAATTATAACCTTTGAAATCAAAAAGTGCCTCCAAACCCTCCAAAGGGTAACCCCCCAAAGGGGAATCCCACCAAAGAAGCTCAGAATAACATACCTTCTTCAAGTCAACCCAAAAAAAATTCTACTGCAAAATATTCAGCTGTGAAGGACTCCATTGTGAAAGATTCTAGTGTAAAGGATATGTGGAAAAGGGGAAGCAAAAAGAAGAACCCCAGAAGAAATTATTGACTAGGAAAGAAATGGTCACCAAAGAGGTAGAAAAAACTCCGTCATCTTTTGATTTCAAAAGTGAGATGGCTAAGATAAAAATTCGGGTACCATTTAATGAATTGATTAAGAATAGTGAGTACAGGAATCAGATCATCAAGATGCTTAAGATGGGGCAAACCTCTGACACCCTGAACATACAAGATGATCACCTAGCCATCTTATTCGGGCCAAGAGTAGAAGAAAGCAGTGAAAATGAAGAAGTTCCTCCTTTTTATGTCAATTTGAAGATCCATGACATGAATCTACACAATGTTATGCTAGATTCTGGAGCATCTCACAACCTGATGCCCAAATGGTCATGGACCAATTGGGACTCGATGTCACAAGACCTTATAAAGATCTGTTCTCATTTGATTCAAGAAAAGTGAAATGCCTTGGCATGATCAAGGATCTGGTGGTTTCTTTGGCACAAATCCCAGCGAAGAATATGATTATGGATGTAGTGGTCGATGATATCCCTCCAAAGTTTGCCATGTTGTTGTCTGTATCATGGGCTGCAAAATTGAAAGGAACTCTCTATATGGATATGTCATATGCTACTATTCCTGTCTTTGGTCAAGACAGAATATTGTACAGAGAAGTTTTGCTTAAATACATGGTCAACAACAAATCACGGCCTAGCAATCATCCTATCTATTCGGTGGAAACTGAGTTGGGATCCTCCATTTTCTTTGATGACCTGTGTTCTGAAGAAAAAGAAACAGAAGTCGTTGTGGATGACCAAGATGGGCCTGACCAGCAGATAAAAGAGTTTTCATAGCAGCAAGATGATGCAGAGGACCAGATATGGAAGATTAATTTCGATGGAGTTGCCTGCAGAGAAGGAGCTGGAGCTGGCGTATGGATCAACCACCCCAAAGGAGACTTGAAATTATGTTCCTACAAACTTGTCTTTGAATGCACTAATAACATGGCCGAATATGAAGCATTAATATTGGGGCTGAAAGTTTTAGAAGAACTAGGTGCCAAAAGAATTGTTGTACATGGAGATTCTGAGCTAATTATAAATCAAATCAAAGGCATCTACCAAGTGAAACAGCCCAGATTGAGGGCTTATAGGAATATGGTACTAGAACTCCTTGAGAAGTTTCCATAATGAAATCTTTCAGCAATTCCAAGAGAACAGAATCAGGTTGTTGATGACCTAGCCACTTCAGCAGCAGTTTTTAAAGTTCCAATTTTCCCTGAAAAAAGCTACAAGGTGGAGGTGAATTACAGGCCAGTAGTACCAGACAATATGAATCACTAGAAAGTCTTCGAGAACAACAAACAGATAGAAAGATTCCTCAAAATGGAGAACAAGTTCGAAAATTTAAACATTGATGATGAGGTAGATGCAGCCGCTTTTACGAAAGAAGGATATTTTGGCAATCAGATTGTTGGCAGAGATATCGTTCAGCTAAAGAGTAACATCATCCCCAAGGGCCTGGTACCATTAGAGAAACTTTTTGATAACAATGACGTAGCCAGAAGTCCAAAGATCACAGTAAATGAAGGGGATGTGGAAGATTGCAATATTGGGACTCCAGAGGATCCAAAGATCGTGAATCTTTCCAGAAATCTCAACCCTGAAGTCAAAGACAGGTATGTCAAATTAATGAAAATATTCCCTAATGTTTTTTCTTGGATCTATGATGATCTAAAATTCTATGATACCAGTATAATCCAGCATGTTATCCCAATTAAAGAAGATCACAAGCCATTCAAATAGAAATTAAGAAGAATAAACCCTTTGTTGTTACCATTGATAGAAAAGGAAGTAAAGAAACTGTTTGAAGCAAAAATCATAGTGTCCCTGAGGTTTTCCAAATGGGTGGCAAATTTGGTACCAGTCCAGAAAAAGAGTGGAGAAATTAGGTTGTGTGTAGACTTAAGGAATCTAAATAAGGTGTCTCTAAAAGACAACTATCCATTGCCTAAAATGGATCACATTTTATAAAAGGTAGTGGGCTCTCAAAAGATGTCAATGCTAGATGGTTTCTCTGGGTATAATTGAATTATGGTGCACCCTGATGACCAGGAAAAGACTACATTTACTACACCATGGGGGACATTTATGTATGCCAAGATGTCGTTTGGGATTATGAATGTAGGAGCAATATTTCAAAGAGCTATGGATATATCTTTTGCTGATGAAAAATATAAATTCATTGTTATCTACCTTGATGACATCACTGTGTTTTCTGCCTCAGATGAAGAACACCTCAAGCATCTCAGAAGGGCATTTGAAAAATGCAGGAAATTTGGCATATCACTAAATCTGAAAAAGTCAAATTTTGCAATGGAAGAAGGAAAGCTCTTAGCACACATTATTTCAAAGGAAGGGATAAAAGTGAACCCTAACAGAGTTGAGTGGATATTGAAAATCAGCATATCCAGAAGCAAAAAGGAGGTACAATCTTTCCTAGGGAAAGTAAACTTTCTGAGGAGGTTTATCCCAAATTTAGATGAAATCATAAAACATATCACCAACATGCTCAAAAAGGGAAATGAAATAAAATGGATTCTTGAAGCAAGAAGGTCCTTTGAAGACATCAAGGTGGCATTGACACGGGCTCCTGTATTGGCTAGTCCATATTTTGAGAAAGATTTCATATTGTTCTCCTTCACCTCAAAACACACAATTGCAGGTGTACTACTCCAGAAAGATGACCAAAATTTTGAGAATCCCATAGAATACTACAGTAAGACATTGAGGGATGCTCCATTAAAATATGTCATCATGGAGAAGCAAGCATATGCTCTGGTCAAAGCTTTGAAAGAATTCATAGTTTAGATCCTACATTCTCACACCACTGCTTATGTGCCCAGTAGCTCAGTAAAATACATCTTGACTCAGCTTGATCCCAAAGGAAAGAGGGGAAAATGGATTGCAGTACTATTAGAATACGATCTTGAGATCAACCCACGAAGTTGATCAAAGGAAAAGGACTGGCAAGGTTGATGGCACAAACTAATTGTGAACTTTTGGGAATAAAATTCATTGCAGATCTGTCAGACAGTGTAGCAGAAGAGGAAAAGGTGACTCCACAAATATCCCAGAAATTTCTTGACTCTACATGGTATGTAGATATCATCTTTGTGCTAAAAAATTTGCAGGCTCCTCCTGAATTTAGTAAGACAAGAGCCAGATTCTTAAAATTGAAGGAAGAAAAATTTTGTATAGTGAATGAATTGTTGTACTGGAAGGATCCAAGAGGAATTTTATTGATTTGTTTGATAGAATAAGAAGCAAAGAAAACCATCTGAGAATTCCATCAGGGTGACTATGGAGGTCATTATTATTGGAAGACAACTGTGCACAAAATTTTTAGAGCTGGATTTTATTGGCCTAGTATTTTTCCCGATGTTTATAAAGAAGTTTCAAAGTGCCATAAATGTCGAATCTTCAATGGGAAAGGAAAATTGCAATCTCTACCTTTAAAACCCATTTCAGTGGAAGCTCCTTTTAGACAGTCGGGCCTAGATTTCATAGGGGAAATACATCCACAGTCCTTGGCTCAACACAAATGGATCCTGACTGCAACAGATTATTTTACTAAGTGGATTGAGGCAGTTCCCACCAAACAGGCTACAAATGATGTTATCATTCGATTCCTAGAAGACAATATTCTATGCAGATTCGGATGCCCAATCAAGATTATAACAGACAATGCAGTGGCTTTCAAGTCTAAAAAATTGGAGAAATTCTGCAGTGATTACAACATTAACCTTGGTCACTCCACGTCATACTACCCGCAAGGAAACGGATTGGTTGGGTCTTCAAATAAAAGCTTGGTCAGGATCATCAAAACATTGTTGCAAGAGAATAAAAAGGCTTGGCACAAAAAGATCATCCCTGCACTGTGGGCTGACAAGATATCTCCTAAGAGATCCATTTCCACATCTCCTTTCCAGATTCTTTATGGTACAGAAGCTATTTTCCCTACTGCATTGGGATTGTCATTAATGAAGTTGTTACAAGAAAAAGAGGTGGAAACAGATGCTAGTAGGAGAAGAAACGATGAGCTCATTAGCATACAGCAGACCAGAGAAAAGGCCTTCAATAATGCTCAACTGCGTCAAGACAAGATCAAAGAGGATTTCGATAGGCACACTAAGGTATATGATTTCAAACTAGGAGACCGGGTACTAAAATGGCATGCTAGAAACGAAGAAAAGGGAAAACATGGGAAATTTGATCACCTATGGTTGGGCCTGTTCCAAATTGCAGCGTACCGTGGGAGCAATGCATACTTGTTACAGGAGAAAAATGGAGAACTTGTTGGAGGAGGGCCTATGAATGGTAGGTTCCTCAAGCATTACATTTTTTAAACATCACCACCCCTTCCATTCATTATATATAATCATTTTTATTTTTTTCTTTGCACATAAAAAGGTTGGAATAAAAGCATCATAGTTGAAGCTCGAGGTGAAGGCCCTAAGCTATGCCGGGTCAATTTTGAATTTTTTAATAAAGACCAGCAAATTCAAATTGCACAGATAGACCACAACCCAATGGGTAGGCACTTAGTCTACAATTCTTTTCTACCTCACAGGGAGGATAGCATCCCCAGTTAGAGCCAACGTTATCACCATAACAATTTTCAGATCAGGATCCAAATTTTGAAATTTAGCGAAGAGTTATATCGTTGTGGAAGCATGTTAGTTTGGAGGACCAGGCTATATCCAGTGGAATATGGAAAAATATAGTGGAGACGCAAAAGGTAGGACTCGGCGGACCATCGATATTGAAGCAACCTGAATCAATGGCTTAGGTGCATATCGGGGAATGAAGCAGCACGGAAGATAATTATTCGAAGGCAGGTCAGGGAAAACTACCATGGTTTCGTTCATGGACGCGTGGTGCCTCTAGAGGTACATCGGGTTGAAAAGAGGTCTACCTAAAACCATTTTCTCCAATCCCAGATATCAAAAGTTGTTGAGGCATGGTGGACCGTAGATCTTAGAGTGATCCAGATCAACGGTTGAAACTCATATCGGCAATTGAATTAGCACAAGGATTAATCATTCAAAGGTGGGTTGGGAAAACTGCCGCAGTTTCAATTGTGGACGCATGGCGCCTCTAGAGGTACATCGGGACGAAAAGCGGTCTACCTAAAACCATTTTCTCCAATCCTTGATATCAAAAGTTGTTGAGGCACGGTGGACTATAGATCTTAGAGTGATCCAGATAAACGGTTGTACTCATATCGACAATTGAAGTAGCGCAAGGATTAATCATTCGAAGGTGGGTCGGGGAACACTACCGCAGTTTCAATTGTGGACGTGTGGCGCTCTCAGAGGGACATCAAGGCGAAAAGTGGTCTACCTAAGACCGCTTTCTCCAATCCCCGATATCAAAGCACGTATAAAAGGAGGGTCCCAGGTTCATTATTCTATAATTTTTCAAAGCACTCGAATGTTTGAAAAGTGGCGCAAACCCTCCATTCAAAATTGAAAGCTCAACAGTGAACCAGTTTCGCATATGCTTCACCGCTTAACAGGTATTTATCATCATGGCTGCCAACCCTGTCGTTTTGTCCATAAAAGAGCAAGATTTTTCCTCTAAAGAAGAATCCCTAATTGATAGGGATTCAGATATATTCGAGACAGAAATTACAGTATCACCCATTTTCGTGTCCAAATCAAATTTGCTAGACAATGTCAGAAAGTGTGTACCCTTCCTCGAAGTGGCTCAGGCCTCCATTACCCCTTACGTCGTAGAAGTAGTATTCCMTTTTCTTGAGTTCGTAAGCTGGTGTGTGGAGCAGTATTCAAAGGTAGAAAAGGTCATTTTAAATAAATTAGGGTCAGAATTCTTATGTGAAATAGACAATCCATCCATTCAACACACTCTCAGTATAACAAAGTCATCCCTCAYAGTTTCAGAGCCCTTCGAGGAAGAGAAAATGATCAYAGTCTTCCGAGAGTGTTCCCCTGAAGTTAAAACCCTATTTATGCAAACCATTGTTAAGCTTGAACATCACTCTGAGAGTCTGTTGTTTCCTGCCCATGTAATCATCATGGTCATTGAAGTCCAATGGGATTGTTCTTTACTTAGTCAAATTTTGGGGTTGGACAATGATAAATTTGTGGTAGAGGTCATGTTAGGTTTCCTATTGACCTTTTTCATGTCAGATTCTAGTCTGTCTGTCTATACAAGTTTTGACAAATTAATCGTTGAAAATATGCACCAACAGCTAGTAAATTTCAAGTCATTGAGACATTTTAGATACTACACGCACCTGCTGAGAATGTTTTTGGAATCAAATAAGACTGAATTCCTGGAAGCAGCATTCATCTCGACTGAATGCAAGAGGATCACCATGCTTATTTTCATAAACAAGATCATGTCCAGGGTGTATAGTCTTATCTTCTACTCAGACTTTCCAAGGGTTCTGGAAGAGATGAGAAGTTTTTTACAAACGAATACAGAGAGCAGAGTAGGAGATTGGATGTTGTTCAGACTATCTATTGTGATATGGGTGTATGAATATCAAGAAGGACCTTATCTTTTACCAGTATTTTTGACTCCCTGAATTTTTTCTCTAGAGTTCATCAGACAAAGGATCATTTCATAAACAGAACACTTTCTGAAAGCACACAAGGCATCTAATTTAAAATTTCCTTTCATGGTAGGACCCTTCGTGGTAAAAAACAAATCTTGTTTACCTTAGATCCAAGCCAACATCAATGAATTTGGATTTACATGATTACAAGGAAGGAAATATGACCCACACCAGATCATATTAGTAAGAAGGATGATGATCAAATTGGGCCCCTATGGGCACGAGCATGTTGAAGGATTTGATAAACTAGCTAATCTGGAAACATGTATAGATATGGACGTCATTTTGTAGCACGATCATATAAAACCAATAGAGTCTTCTCCTCCGCAAATACAGACACAGAAAGATTCTCCAAGATTGATTGTTAAAGCCCCAACGATGAGTGTTTATAATAAGAGGAGCAGTTCAGAGGCACTGGGTGCCAGTAGTCAGCAAGATATTCCCAAGAAAATTAAAATTATACCATCCTCTCAAGTGGTTGACCTAGAAGAAGAAGAACCTAAAGAGAAAACAAGCATGGAGATGGTGGAAGGTGCAACCAAGAATGAATATGTTGGTGCAAAAAGCATGCCACAAGGTGAAAGTAGCACAAGGGTTTTCAGGAGCAAGAAACATATATTTAGCAAGACACCTGGGGCAGTCTATCAATCTAAGGAGGACTTAATGAACCAGTATGTTGTGAAAGGAAGTATGGAAAATAGTGAAATAAGAGACTTGTTTCCCGAAGTAGAGAAGATCTCCCAGCATAAGACTTCACTACTCTCAATCAGAGATGTGGAAAGAAAGAAATTCAATATAGCAATAGCAGATGATGACAAGGTGTCTAAAATCAAGATGCACTATGAGAATATTGGAGCCCCATACAAAGTAAATTTTCACAGGAATGCCAGTGACATGTTGTATTCAGACTACCTAAGTTTGAGTCTGAAAGTTTCGAGATTGACAACACATGCACTCAAACTAGATGGACAATTGAAACAGGAAAAATCCTCCAGCAAAGCCTGGCAAACAGAGGTCAAAAAATTGGAATATGAAGGCCCTCAAGGAGTAAAGGCTTCTTTAGATGAGAAGGACAATATAATCCAAGGTCTGAAGAAGAAGTTAAATATGTCCCCTATTGAACATCCACAGGAAGCAAAGCTAGCTTCTCTAGAGCAAGAGAAGGAAACATTCAGACAAGAAGCACTCAATTACAAAGCTAAAGTGTTGCAGTTGGAAAAAGATAAAGAGAATTGGTCACAAGCACAGGTAGCGACATCGGATATGTTTGTCATCGTATCTGCCAATACATAGGTTGAATCAAGCACTAAAGGGTTGGTTCAAGCTATCTCTCAGGTGATCTTAAAAACAAGGCAAATCAAGGGCCTCAAAGAGGTCATAGAAAAGTTGAAACTAGAGATGAAAGTAAAGGACGAGAAGATGGCTCAACTCCACAGAGATAATCAATATTTGCAAGAGAGAGTGAACAAGTTGAAAGCAAGGTTAAAGGGAAAACCACTACTACAGGGAGCTAAACATGTGATCTGGGATGCTATTGTTGTAGAGGCTACTAAATTTAGAGTTTATCTGAATTTTATAAACGACAAAGATAGTGTGGTTGCCACAGCTCGGAGCAGATGTACCGTTGTTAATGAAGTATTATCCAATAAACCCTCGGAATGGGCCCAAAATGCTATTGATTTTCAAAATTATGTGCCCATTGTTGATCTTCAGACTATTGGGGTAAAGGACAGGACTACGTTGATTATTTGGGCCAGGAGGATCATCGCCAAGTACAACCTGCTTAGATTGGTTCAGAACAAAGCTATGAAAATGGAGCACAGTATACAAGAGTTTAAAGATACATTTGAACAATTTTTTATCAAGGGCCTCCCATCATTTTGGGATGGAAAAGGTTCATTATACAATCAAGAAGACTACAACTCTCTCCTCATTCATTGCAAGATGGACCATTCCAGATTTGAAGCCACGAAGGAGAGTTTGAAAGGCACAAGTCTGGTAGAGTATTTGAAAGGCACAAGTCTGGTAGAGTATTTAAAACAGTGAAGGTTAGTTTTCTGACTATGTCCTACACCACGTGCATTTACCTAGAGATTTTGATTAAAGAGATGATGGATTACGAAATTCCCTCTGACTCACAATGGAAGGAAATCGTGCGGCTGGGTAAGAAAAAATGCAGTTTCCCCAGAACCAGTAAATGATCTCCAGGTGTCATCAAATTTTCAGATTCAACAGGAGATCACAGCGAGACAGATGTCATAAAGGAAGATGGACAGTCTGAAAAATTTGTTCCTAGTTTTGAAACGTCTTTTTGAGTAATCATTGTAAATGGATTCATATATCGAGACTATCAATTGAAATTACTATAATTAGTTTTGGAAGTTGAAACGCTTCAATTTCAACCATTTTAATTGAATTGTATAAATACTGGGGCATTTGAATGAATTAATGTTGGCAGAAGTGCAAGGGCACCTTTTGGTTACTGTGAACTCTATTGTAATTTTTTGAAGTTGAATTGAATATATATGCAGAAGCTTTTGAAATCTCTGTGAAAAGATTCTAATGGTGGTGATATGAGCTTTGTATTCCTTCATTGTATGTATTTCCTCTTATCTTTATTCCCATTTTCATTTTCTTCTGTTTAAATTGGAGAGTTAAAGGCCCAGAATTCATCTTATGATGCTCTTGGCTTAAGCAATTTAAACTGTGTAATTGTCTTCTTAACTAATTCAGAATTCATTTCAGTAATGCTCTGATGTAGTTATTTGTTTTCTCTATCTTCCTACAGTCTACTTGAATTTAAGAATAACTCGGATTCATTGCCTCATTTAGCCTTTATCCTCTGGAGAGTTCTACCAGCTGATCATTGTTTTCATTCACTTTCAAAATTGTGACTCCATAGCCCTATGTGTTCCTCCCCTTCATTGCC
>ML790318.1:50737-73581 GCA_009831015.1 Picea engelmannii | reverse complement strand
TCAAATTCAATTTTCGAAATCTTCCTGAAGTCGACGTGGCCATGAGGATGATATTTCCTCTATATTTGATTGAATTTGTTTGTAATTGTTGTGTTAATCATATTTTGAGGGATTGTTAAGTGATATTGTTGAGTGTAGATCGTATACTTTCAGTGATGTCATCCCTGTTATGATTATAGTTATAAATTATAGCCTTCGGGTGTTTTTAAGGGGGAGGCAGCCAATACAATGTAAGAATAGGCCGAGAGATGTAGCTTGGCCATAGAGGACATGGTTGTTTGTAATTCGAGCTCGATTATAATATAACCCGTGTATTTTTTGTCTTTCAAATCTATCTTCATGTTTGTTTAATCTTGTGTGCAAACCTTGTCAAATTTGTATGTTGAATGTGTAATTGAGGAGAACCGAGAGTTGATAATCTAGAATCAGTGTGGAAGCACACACTCCAACAAGAAGAAATATCCACCATCGATCACAGGATGGATCAACGATGATCAATTGAAGCCGACGATCATTGCATCAGTCTACCATAGGAATAGATCAATGGTTATATTTCATTTCGGGCCAAGAAGGAGCAAGGGTATTAAACTAGAGGTGACCCATGAAACAGCTCACGACATTGATCGTGTCTCCATGTGTCAAGAGGACGATTATTTCAGCCCCCCGCTTCCTTGGGATTATGGAAAGGCCTTTGGCCCCCCAAAAACACCAGATTCATCCATTTTCCATGACTATTTAAGTCGTGACCATCGATCTTGATAAGCGCTTGTTGGATTAGTGCTTAGTCACTGCCTATGGTCGTATGGAATAAAGAACGTGGTTGCGATGACATCGACACTGTTACAGTCCATTATGTGGGCCCATAACCCACAGGTCCCGGGATCAGGATCATTGGAAACTGGAAAGGAAGGAACCCCATATTTCATTTTCATCACAAAGATTAGTATTATTTTTACCCAGTTCATAACAATTTTATCTCAGAGTTCAAAAAACTAGTCTTTGGTCCCAATACTTCAAGATTGTCACTCGAAGTTGGCTCCTTTCTCTCATATAAAGGAGTTTTTGAAATTACTGAAGATTTTAGTATTGTAATTTTATTTGGTTGTGAAGATAAACCTTTCCTCCTCCCTTTCTATGTGCCAGACGGGTATTTCGTTATAGAAGTTTGGAGGAAATATAATTCCTATGCTCATTTCTTTACTAAGAAATAAAATAATAAATTCATCTCATTGTCTTGGAAAATCATAGAAATAGTTGTAAAACATATCTCCCATTTGGATGAACTTACAAATCAACTCGACTAACTTGGCCTAAATGAAATTGAAAGTGTTGAGGGTTTTGACCCAAATGATTTGTTTACTGCACATATGTTCTCAACTGGTTATTCTTCTTATTTTACCAAAATTGAACAGTTTAAAGGAGGTGGGTATAATTTGAATATCCCCGAAACTTCAGTCGACCAAGCTCTTAATGATATGGAGGAATTAGCTAGTACCAATTAGGGATATCAACAACAAGGTAGAGAAGCAAAGAATAAAAATCCTAATTCACCGAATGTGTCTCAAAAGAGTACCCAAGTAAGAACCAAAACTAGGATCATTGGTTTAGAGATGAGGAAAACACCATCTAGAAGTTCAATTGATGGTGGTGATAAGGACCCAACAAAGAAAAATATCGAGAAATATCATATTGTATACACCTCTTCCAAAAGAAAAAGGGATACATAGAAAACAGGGTTAGATGTACCTGAAACTCAAGAAAGTCCCTGGGAAATGGATGTAGACGAGCTTATCAAAGAACCCAACTTTTCTAAGTAAATACTGTTAGAAACCAAAGAAAACATCGACGCCTTAGTCACTTAGGAACCATAGATATTTGAAGAGGAGTCTATAACATTGCACCACACGGCATACAATATAAGTTCTAAAAAAATGTTAATTGAGAAAGTAAACACAAAGAATAATAAAGTATCTGAGAAATGGAAATCGACAATTGATTTCAATGGGGTTGCACCATCAAAAATTGTACAATTTCATGAAGCAACCGGAGAATCCATGAAAGAATCTGTCAGTAACATTGAAAAGAAAAATTTAGAATTAAAAGAAAAAATAAAGGAATTAGAGGAAGATTTAATTCCAATACCATTATTTGCAGAACCATTAAACATAGTTCAACCAACACTCACCTTAGAAGATATCCCAGAAAGCATCAATAAATGGAAAGGTTCATCTAGTTTGTTGTTAGCAGTTAGAAAATATGTTGGAGATAGGATACAAAAAAGAATAGATTTGATCCAAGAAATTTGGGAGCTTGCACAGAGCTCCACTAACTTTGCAACGAGGATTACAAATTCCAAAGAATATCTTCAAAAATATCTGGAGAATGATGATGGTTTCTATAAAGACGTTGTGGGTACATTTTCAGCTAAGGTTTCAAGCCTAAGTGATATCCACAGAAGAGAGAAAAACATTCCTTCAAACATTTGGATGAAACAAATTAATGCTTGTTGGTTGAAGAGAATAAAAATTTTAAGAGAAATGATAAATGAATTAGATGTTGTGAAGAACAAAAAAGGTGACCTTTTCTTTAAGCTTATTGATCTCACAAAGGAACTCAATGGCCCAAGTTTATTAATGGATACAATACTTTCAACTAAAGAACAATTATTAGAACTTGATATATTAAAAGTTGCATGGGAAAGTGAGTTCTTTGATTCAATTGAATTCTTTGAGGAAGAAAATGAAAGGTGGTTGGTCAAATACATCAATGGAAATGATGAGGTAGATGACATGTTTCACCAATTAGGCATGGACCTAAGAGAGATGTTGAATGAGTTGTTCAAAATAAACACTGAGCATGAGATCATGGTGGCCCTGTTATCGGGCTAATTGTTAAGTGCAGACACAAATCAATCCCCCTAGCTTCACTATGAAACTAGAACAAAACAAGACAGTACACTACTCTTTCTTAGATTTCAATTATCAAATAAGAAATGGATCTAGAACATACCTTTGAATATTGCTTCCTTATATCTTTTTTGTCCTCACTCCGCTCCGGTGCTCTTGTGATATTGGATCTGCAATGACACAAACCAACCAAAGTGAAAGCAACAATAGTATACTCAATGAAATCTTATACATGTGATCAAGGAGTCATGTAATAAAATTAGAATGATTTTATTAGAAAGAAGCATGCCACTGTATTATATAATGTGGAAGAAAGATACAACCAGATGCATTGATGTTGTCAGGTTCCTTCCAACTGTTTCTTGCTTCCCACACACTTCTAATCCATAGATTCTGAGACTGTAGATATGATAGCTACTCACAATCTATCTTGACAAATCAAAGCTCAAAGCCAACATACAAGCTCCAAAAACTCCAAGATACAAAACTCAATAACAAGCCAATCTCAAGCTTAATCCCAAGCCAAGCTCAAGCTAACTTTCTCCATGAGAGCTCCTCTCCTTTTATAGGATAAAGAGGATAAGGTGAGAAGGTTAGGATGATCCCACTAAATCATGAAAGCGAGTAAGATCCAAACCATTCGGAGGCAACCTCACCATAGAATCTTCTTCTTCTAGAAGCATCAAGAAGATGCTTGTTTTTCCCACGTACGGGAATTTTTCCACCCTATCTATAGTGCAACCTGCAGAAACTCTGCAGTCTAGATTTAGAGCAAGGTGCGTAAATCAAGCATCATCGCACCCTGTGTATAGTGCAACCTGCGGAAATCTTCCTTAATAGGTTTTTTACAAAGGGAAATACAACTTCTTCTCTCAGGCAAAGATCTTCTCCCTCCTTTCTTCAAGAATTCAGGCCACTGACCCCGTTGAAGGAAACAGATAGGTTTACATCATTAACGGTCATAAGGGTGATGAAAATAATGTGTAACAAACCCCAATGAGGGAATACATAGAATATTGACTAAGAAAATCCCTAATCAAAATCATTGAGCTAGGTCAGCAAGAAACAAGTGAAGTGGTTATGCCACCTCTAGCATATAAAACACCTACAAAAGACGCATCGATAAACAAGAAAAAGGTTCAAAAAACTTTCCATCACAGTGAGTCAAGTAGCAATATTATTCTTGTCCTTTTTACCTTTATTCTACAGTCATTTTTCATATTGTCTTTCATTTCCCAATAATCTGTGAAACCCAGGCTGATCCTTGACTGTTTTTCTTGTGTTTTCTAGGTGCTTTCATTTCATGGTCCGCAGGATCCCCATCTTAGTCCTCTTTGAAGGACAGACGCAAATATTTTATTTTTATTTCAAGACATTACTCTCTTATTTTTAAAGACATATATTATTTTTTGAGGTTCCCAGAGAACTATTTTGGGACATAATATTATTGTAATCTCAAAGAGTTCGATTTAAGCATGAGATTTCAAATGTATGTCTATCAGAATCTTTTTTTGTGCCTAATGAAATGATCATATGTGATCCATATTTTCTTGTTTCCCTTCCTTGAATATTATGTTCTACCTTGATGAATGATGTGATGAAAATGTCATCCTATTTTATTTCACTTTCTTTTGGTTTTTTATCCTATAATATTTTGTAAATATTTTCTTTTATAAGATACCTGGTCCTTTCTTAGGTACACGTTGCATGTGAATACTTATTTCAAATAAGTCTGGTATTTCTCAATCATTTTCTATATTTTTGCATGTTATTTAAAAGTAGAGGAGTACCACCTCTTAAAAAACATAGGGGGATTTTATCCTCTTGAGGTTGACTCAAAGACCATAAAACAGGATTTAAGATCAACAATCCTTTACAAGGGTTCATTGGTCCTCTTCAAGCCAAGGTAAACTTGAAGAGATTGTTGATGAACACACCTTGTTGTGCATGATGCATTGTGTTTTTCTTCTAAGTTATCGTGTGGCTTGTAATTCATCAAACTAGCATCTCTTATTCTTGCATGGCTTAGGAATCATTCATGTTCAGTTCAATAGTTAGAATGTTTAACTCATCTTGTGAAGTTATAAAGGTGGAAAATGTGTACAGAGGTCATATAACCATATTGTATGTAGTGCCTATATATATTAAGAGGAATTCCATTTTGAATTGGATTATTATCATGAGTGGACATAAGACCATTTTATATTGTGTAATAACTCCAATTTATTTTCATCACTTCTATATATGTACATAAGACTTTCACTTGAAAAGGAGATTCAATGGCCATTTTTGTCTTCTTGTGAATATTGTTATAATTGGTGTCTCCCTTATATTTATTCTACGTATATGTACACATAGAATGTATTATCTAATAGCCTGGTGGGATAGCTTGAGTGGTTGAATGCTTTGAGTTGTATGCAAGAGGTATTGGAGTCAGTCCCTCAGGATGGTGTCTCTATTGTGTGCCTTACTCGATGACCCTACTAATTTCAACTTAAGGAAGTGTTATCCAAATTCATACCTATAGTATTACCTTTTAAATGGATTAAAAATGGCATAATCTTATATCAAGCTAACAACCTTATATTTGCATATGAATTATGTTTACAATCAAAGTGGTTGAGGGTGGGGATGAGGGTTTGTAACAAACCCCAAACTCCACCCTCACCCTTAGAATGTTCCTTCTTGCAAATGTCCACTCCCACTCCCACACCCATTGAGGGTGGGGGTGGGTTACCAAATACACCTTGTTACAAATTCCCACCCCCACCGTTATTTGTGCACAAAGTTTCTTATTTAGCTATATCGCATTGTTATTTCCAAACACCTAATTTTGGGTGGTTTCATAGTCAAAATATTTCAAAGGAAAAAGAAACTCGATTTCATCAGTAGTTTTCAACTTAATAAAGTGTTATCCAAAGTCATATCTATAGTCTTACCTTATAAATGGATTTAAATGGCACAATTTCATACCAAGATAATGACCTTCTAAGTGTTAACAACCTTATATTTGCATAAGAATTTCATCTACAATCAAAGAGGTTATGAGTGAGGGTGAAGGTTTGTAACAAAATCAACATATTACAAATCCACACTTTCACTCTCACCCCCACACTCATGGAGGTGGGAATGGTGGTTGTGGCATGTTACCAAATGCACCCTATCACAATTGCACACTTTCACTCCCACTCCCCACCCCACCTTTCGAGTCGATTAGGATGGGAGGGAGGGTGAAAGTGGGTGTGTGAATTTGTTACAAATGAACGTCTTTTCACCCATCCCCGCCTATCACAAATGCACCCTATCACTCCCAACACCTCCCTATGGGGGTGGGAGTGAGGATGAAGGTGGAGTTGTGCAATTTTTACAAATCCATGTTTTCGCCCCCACCCCCCATCTTCATTGAGGGAAAATATGGATTATATATGCACATCTTCACCCCAACACCATTGATGATGGGGTTGGTTATCAATTGCATGATGTTAAGGATGCACACTTTCACAAATGTGAAACTCACTCCCACTGACACCCTCATTATGGTGGGGTGGGTTGTAGAGAGGTTACCAAATGCACATATTCACAAATGTCCACTTCCACCTTCCACCCCTAGGGTAGGGGTGAAGATGCACATTTTATATATAGACATGGGTAATGTTACCAAATGCCCTATGTTACAGATTCACCCTAACAAGCACCCTCACCCTTACTCTTTCTTTATATGTATATATACACATAAAGTTTATTAGTTAACTATAACTCATCTGTATTTCCAAACTCCTAACTTTAGATGAATGAAAATCCTTCCAAAGGGAAAGAAAATTAATTCATCAAAAATTTTCAACGTAATAATAGAGTGTTCTCCAAAGTCATATCTATAGTATTCCCTTCTAAATGGACTAAAAATGACTTAATCTTATAATAAGCTAACGATATTTTAGGGATTAATAAACTTATATTTGAATTAAAAAATTATTTACAAATAATCTCCATGAATAGAAGGTGTTAATACATTGAAATTCCTAAACTATCAACGGAGGCTATGACTCTTTGAAAGCCTTATCCACCTTAAAATGTGACCATGTACTTAATGTAACATTTGTGGATTCCATAGCCTTTAATGTATAACTCTTTGAAAGTCTTATCCACCTTCAAATGTTACCATGTACTTAATGTAACCTTTGTGGATTCCATAGCCTTTAATGTAAGAGTTATTGTTATTGTATTAACAAAATTATTTATTGCTTCAAAAGTTATAAACCTTAGCCTTTAATAGGTCATGATTAGTGGAATTTATTAATGTATTCTTTTCATTTTGAAGTTACAAATATTTATAACTTAATACTCATTCATGATTAGTGGAATTTATTAATGTATTCTTTTCATTTTGAAGTTACAAATATTTATAACTTAATACTCATTGGTGCAATGACAACTTACCATAATTTCGGATTTTGAAAAATGAGTAGATCTAATATTCAATATCCAAACAATAATAAATACATCTCTAACAATCTTGGCCCTAAAGGAAAACGGAGATGGCTTATTCATGTTCTAAACTATTTTTTTATTTTTTATTTTTTTTCCGTAAAAAAAAATTCATAAAATTATTATTGAAAACAAAGATTACATTCTTCAAATGCACTAAATAGTGTGGAATTATTTATCCTCATATCCCTTGTACCTCCTTTAAAAAAAATAAAGTGCATGCTACTATATCTATTTAAGGACTATTGTACCTAATTCACATATACATATTTTATATTTGATACATAGCCAAAAAAATATTCATGTAAGTAATGCCCATATATGGCCTTTCAAGATTTCGAAAAAATTACAAACACAGTAAGAACCTCCTCTTAAGTCTACATGTATTCAAATGAAAATGTCTAGAAATAACAAAACATTGAGATTAATAACATGGATCATGAAGCTATTTATATAGTATACCATCCCTCTCCTCCTAAATCTTCCATGTACCAAGAGATAGGGTTAGTCCTATTGAAAAATAATCAAAAATAATCAGCCTGTGCATTCCTCTCCTTTAAGATACAGTGGAAAGATATAGCCTAAAAAGAAGATTTTATTGTATCGATCTCCTTTAATGTGGGCCAAAAAATGAAATTTTCATAGAAATAGTTGTCGACCATCCACTTTGTTGACGACTAAAATCGCAACGAAGTTTTCCCCGCAGAGTGTTGCTAAAGCCTATTATTATAAAGCTAAATAATACTAGTAGGTGGGACCCCCTTGTATTATGGAGATCAGATCTGGTTCTTATTTGATGTTGTGCTACTGTTCAACACTGTTTAAATGGTTGATGAGATCTTATTTTTATTGGTGATGGATTAGGCTTATTATGTGTTGGTGCTAACTGCGACACTTGCATGATGGATTAGGCGTGTTATGTGTTTCTTCTACTGCTCTAGGCTCAAGTTTTATTTTACAACGGCCTGTGTTATTCATTGATACCATTGCTATCTATTCTTGGGACACCTGCACAACAAACATGTTAGTAACAATACATAAAGAGCAGTTATAAAAAGGCAAAAGCAATATAACAAATGCAAAAGAAATGAATCTAACTATGCAAATATACTACACTACATGCATCAAAATTTAATGGATTGTTGTTATCCTAGCTAATAAGTTAATAGCTATGTGATTTATTGAGTTATATAGTTGATATGCATTATGGTTAAGTTGGCAATGGTAGGATATGATGTGGGGGGCACGTTTGACAAATGATAGATGTTAATTCCAATGCATGGTTTAATGAATGGTTAATGGATTAATGGTTGGCATGTACTAAGGAATTAATTGACTGGGGATGGAGGCGACGTGCATTTATTGCACGTCACCCTTACTCCTTCCACTAGCCACCACCCTAGTTGGGCTATTGTTCAACTGTGTTGCTATGGTTAGGCTCCGACTTTCAAGCAGAGAGGAACCGCTTGGCCAACTCACATTTTAAGATGTTTTGATTACAGGTATGTCTTTTTTTTGCCATCCATGAGTCTTCTCTGGTTATGAAATGGATATTGGCTCGAGTGTATGGGTTTGTGCTTTCCTTGATTATGGCAACTGTGTGAAATTGTGATTTTTTTTGGAGTGAAGTGTTGATGGTTTTATCTGCAATAATGTTTGAAGTCACAGTGTTATTTTCCGTCCTGATTGTTAGCATCCATAAAGGCTCTTTGTCATCCTTGTTGGTTTGGTTGGAGGGTTTCGTTTGGTCTTGAGTGGCTGGTTGTATTCATGCATTCGTATCACCATACCCAGTCTTTGGCTTTTATGGGGTTTAATGGTTTGGAAGCGCTTTGCATCACTGCGCATTGTTCACTTAGATATTGGGTTGTTTTTGTTACTAATGGTCGCACAATGGGTTATATTACTTCTTCTCAGCCCTGTTTTCACCTCAGCATTGTAGTTGGTTGGTTGGAGAGCCATGAGGGTTATACCCTGCGTGTGTTCAGTATCATTACAATGCCAAAGTGGAGCCTTGTTGCTCTGTTCATAGCCTCTCCTGTCACGGGATTTTTCACCCTGTCCACGAAGTAAATTGTGGTTTTCTCTGTGTGTGCACCGTTGGTCTCGGAGGTTTTCACCATTGAGAGGAGTCGAATCTAGCCTCCCTGTGTTGGTCCATAGAGCAAACCCTCGACTCCTCAAGTCCGAGGGTGGATAGAGAATACTAGTGTGGCATGTCGAGTTTACCATTGGTTGTTATGGATTGGTGTGTATTGTCGACAGAGTTGATTACTGGCTTGCCCTATTGATTATGTGACAATGGTGTTGGTTTTGGTATCTAGTCACTGCATTTGTTATTATAATGGATAAGCTCAGCATGGCTAATTGGATAAATCAAATACACAATCGTTGTCCTTGTGTTTAATGAATTGATAGCCCACCATTGTTTTTAATTGAGTAAGTCACAGTGTCGCTTCATGTCGATGCGTGGGTATGTGTGGCGTTCCTACAGCATGTTAGGTCGGGTTGTTGATTATTATGATTGAGTGTTTAATGTCCATGGGAGTACTGAAATCTTGGTGTTTATGGTATGGCCATCCACTATGTATGTTATGGATATTTCTTGGTTGCGTCCTCAGAGATAATCACAGAGTGTTTAAACATAGCTTTGTTGCAATTTGATTATTTTTATTATAAGATCGGGTATGTTGTTGTTGCCTCGTTGTGTTGGATGGATAGCCCAACATTTTGAATGTTTAAGAGTCAAAGAAAATTGGACCTGTACAGTCATAGAAATACACTTGTGTTTTGTCAAATGGTTGTGTATTTCACAGCATAGCGTGAGTTGAAGTGGCGATTGTTGTTTGTGTGTTTAAATGGAAAGATAGGATCTTTGCAATTTAAATATGGATTATTGTGTTGACTATCCACTATATATGTTTAATGAATATCATGTAGTTTAACAGTAACAGGCACGGGTGCTATGACAGTATAACTTCATTGCAATTTAATTATTAAATGGATTAAAGGATAGAATCGAGCACGACTTTGAGTTGTATTTGATGATTGAAATAATGTGTGAGTAGTGGTTGATTTTGATGTTGAACAGAGTAGAAATAAGTGATTGTTTATGCATTTGGGAATTGTCTTTAAATATTAAATGGATAAATGAGAGGAATAGAGCTCCCATACATATTGTTGTGGAATGCATATTGTCTTGTTTGATGACACTGTGTTAAATATTTGATTATGAAAAGTGAACTAGTTAATGCATAGAATTGTGTGAACCATACACAGTGGTTGTTAATTGGGTCACAATGGTCATTTGGTTGGTGTATTTCCTTTTACAGAATGGTTATATGGATTACTTAATTAATTTTATGAACAGTACTCGCTCTCTTTCCCCACCATTATTTCGCTTTTCGCTAATTAAAACCCCATCACCTTCCCACATTCATTTTTCACTCCCTGTTCTAAAATTGATTACAGTCAAGAAGAATTTTGTATTGTAGCAGTTGGAAGTAGCAGTGTTTTGGTTGGATTACAGTGATGTATTCTTTGGTTTGAATTATAGTTGATTGTTTGTTGTCTTTGAGCAGTAACTGTGTTCTTTTCCCCCTCATTATATCATGCTTTGCTCAATAAAAACCCCTCACATATCCCAGGACCCTTTGTTCACCCCCTGCTCATTGACAAACAGTTAAACAATTTGTATGGATTGGATTGCATGAGTCTGATACGTTGTTGAGCCAAAATCTAATTTATATTTTTAAAGAGTTGTCATGTGTGGTTATTTAGAAGACTATTTGTTCATCAATCATGCATGCAGGAATGAGTTCTTTCATCCAAGGTAGCCATGGCAAAGGAAACCGAGGGAGAGGTAATTGGAACAGAGGCCCAAGAAGGCCAAGATTCTCCATACATTTTGACGTTGACTCACAAGAGTTAGGCTAGTTGTTTCAGGCCGGAATTTTCAATTGGATTGGGCAAGGAGTGGTCCAACCTAGGCCTAAAAGGCCTACCTTCCAAGCTCCACAAGCCCCTGGTATTCTCGTGCCCCCTCATGTCTCATTGCAACCCGAGGTTCCCAAAAATGACGGATGGCAAGAGATTGTCCACCCGGTTGTCTCCCAACATCATGGCTGGCCCAATTTATCCTTACCTGCCCCCCCACCTATTAACCTGATTGTCCAAGTTGCACCTGCTCACTCACCAGTTCAGTCCTCTCATGCTAGAAAAAGGTTGAAAACCAAGGCCCGTCATGCCCTTGACAAAGGAAAAGCCACTACTGCCCCTTCCTGACCCTCCAATGGCTCTAATAAATCTGTGTCTTCCCGGATGTATTTAAGGGATGATTGTTCTCACGTGATCAGTGAGATTAAGCCTAAAGGCTCAGCATAGCCAAAGGCAAATTCAGAAAAATCGAAGGGTGACAGCAATAATCAAGGGAAGATTGCATCTCAGAGTGGGAAATATGGGTTTTGAGTTTTATGTTATTTATGGTTGATGATAGTTGACTTCAGAAATTTTGGACAACATGTTTTCTTTGGATATATGAGTAATATATTTTTTGAAGACAATTTCAATTATGTTGAGATAAATTTCCAAATGTTAATATGATGACAGGAGTCACAAGGAGGTGTGTTTTTCTTAATTAACTAGTATGTTATGATTGTTAAGAGCTAAAGGGAGTCACAAGGGGTCTCACCTACTAGTTATTATTTATTTATAACCCTTATTATGATTATTACTTTTCCCCCTAACTAAAAGTTGGTTGAGTCTTTCAATTAACTTAACTAATGAGTTGGTTCAACTACTTCAACCAATTCTAATTTGCTTAAAGGAAAAATGAAAGGAAGGAACAATGGGAGGATAGAAGGAAAAGCATACTAAGGTTTGCTCTTTGAGTTTATGCTGAGATAGTTTAGTTTTCATTCATTCCTTAATTTATCACAAGCCTAATTGTTTTTTATGATAGCATGGTCTTATTGTAGACAACAAGATTCATGGTTGAATTACATCATCCATACATTTGTTTTTCAAAGGTGTTGATCTATCTTTGATAGTCTGTGTAGACTTATTTGTTTGTGAATTAGTTTTCATGACTGACAAAGGCTATTGTGCAGAGTCGAGTTGGCAGCAATCTGTGGCAAGATGATCCAGCTTTTAGAGTTCAGTTTTTTTATTTTCTATCAAAGGTCCTTTTGTATGTTCAATCGGGGATGTCTAAGTTTGACTTTGGTCCAAAATTTTTGCATGAAATTTTGTAAAAGGAATGACTCTTTGGTGAATTGGAATGAAATAAAGGATTTATTTATGTCTCGTCTGTCTTGATTATCATCTTGGTGTCTTTACTTATGTCTCTACATTTATTTCAGCAATTGTTACATTCAGAAAATCATATAAAAAGTAAATTTCCAGCAAGCTTTTTATTGATAAAAGACTAGCTTAAGCACTTGTAATTAATACTTGTGAGTTGGGATGTTATTTTTGCTGGTTATAAACATAGGGTGACATTCCTGTCTATTTTTCTTTAGCCAAGCAGAATCTGAAAATGCTTGAGTAAGATCATTTCATATCTTTTCCTCAACACACTTAACCACTTGAGAGTCACTAAAGACTTGGACCCTTTCCACCTTTTTTTTCTGAAGCTAACATGACAGCAAGTTTGAGAGCCATTAGTCCAATGTAATTGTTAGTCCCTCTTCCTAGTCCTATAGTAAATTTTAACCAATAAGTGTATGATATAAGAATAGTCCCCCCGAATCCACATATACTTGGGTTTCATTGGGCTAACCCCATCAAAGTATATCCAAGCACTAGATCTATCAGTAGTCTTTTATTTAACAATTTTGGGAGGCTTATCCACCTTGAACTATGGAAAATTGTTTATGATGTTTAAACTTTGCATTGCACATTGAAAAGGGAGTATACATTTGTCTTCAGAAAGACTATCATTCTTGAATAGCTAGATCCCATAGGCCATTATTAAGGGAAGTGTTTTATACCTTTTTACAATCAAATTCATATCCCATTTCCTAAGACATCTTCAATAGGGGCCCCTAGGTGTAACCATAGCTAACATGGAAGGATTGGGATCTCATCTCTTTGTTGTGACCAATATCCCTCCCTTTGAGCTCTTTCTCCATCTTTATTGCACTTGTTAGTGAGAGGGAATTGAAGGAAGAAGTATATCTTCTCTTCCAACATAAGTTGGAGTTTCTATCCCTTTCCCATTACCTACCTCTTGTTTTCTTCTTTCCGGTAGAATCCCTACCCTGGGAGGGAGAACTCAATGGGATCCTCATCACTACCATGTTTGTGATCTTCCTCACATGGATAGATACCTTTCCAACATCCTCATTCCCTTCGATAGGTTATTCTTTATCCTTTGGGGCCTCTTCCTCAATCCTTTCTTGATATAAATTCCAAATTGTTTTGTTGTTGGGGCAAGGGATTTACATTGTTTGGATGAAAGTGGGGATTACTTATTTTTTTCTTCCTCATTATTTGTATGGATTGTTCCATTTTCGACTAAGGGGTTTTCCCTTGTTTGCATTTTTTTGCAAAATGGTCATACTCATGGCATTTGTTTCATTTGAATGGGTGTTGCTCATAGTCCAACACTTGCAAGTGACACCAACCATCCAGATACCATTGTATTTCCTCGGGCATGCCCTTCTCTATGTCTACTTTTGGAATATCCATGCACGTGAATATTGACTGATCCTTGGAGTCATTATGTCAAGAAATTTTCCAATATAGTTATCAATCAACCAAAATGTTGGGTCATATTAAAATATCAATGGCAGTGAAGGATACAAAGCCACAATGGAAATTCTTTAGAGAGATCATTTTCAAGGTTGAAGTCAAGGGTCGAGTGATTCAAATATAGCCCTCTAATGCCTAGGAAATACATAATGCATCTTAATATTATGTATTGGTATTCCTTCCACTAAAAAAGAACTGCAATATAACCTCTACCATAGAGAGAAAAATGAATTGTGCCTTACATGAGAGGGGTTTAGTACTCTACCAACCAAAGTTTTACTAATTTATTACTCTACCATTGTTCCATGAACTTGCGGATCAAATCCTTTTTTGTGAAGAGCAAGTCTTTCCTTCTAGGAGTCAAAGTTGTTATTTTAAGCTCTAAAACCCCCTCAAGCTTTCTAATGAATTTCTCATTGAACAAACTAGACCAAGTCTCATATTTTATGGCCTTTGCAATGAGGCATTTTAAATCGATTGCTTCCTTTTCAAACATTGTTTGATATCATTTCTTTTTGAAGCCTTGATTGGATGGGATGAGAAATCAAACTTTCTACCCTAAGGCAATTCTTCAAAGAGGCAGATTGAACCAATCTCTTGGGATTTCAACTTGGAGGATGGAGGCTAGGGTAAAACCTAGTCGCAAGCTAGAGTTTTGGCTTGTGTTGCTTCCTCATTGAGAGTATATAAAATTTAAAAAAAAGTCTATTGGGAAAAAAATTGCATTAGTCAAAGTTATGGTTGTAACAAATTGTAATGGATAGTGTCTGGTCTTAAGGATGACAAGTGGTGTTTGCTTTTTAGGTTACTTGGAAAGTGTTTACACCATGCTTTGGGCTGCTTCATGCGATTTGGAGTGCATGGTGTAATTATTACCCTTGGTTGTAGTGTAACAAGCATACATATTATAGATAGCTTACTCATGGATTGATATACCTTTACTTGATGCTTACGTGGCACACTTCCCTAAGAGGTTGGAGACTTGTGTGGCCCATGGTGACATTCTTCATGGGGTGCGCATGGAGGGCTTGGTTGCTTGCTTGAGAGGAGGACCTACTCAAAACAGGAGCATTAGGAATTTAGGAGAAGTGAGTCGAGCCCTAGGCAACATGGGCACACTTGGTTGCTTACATGGAGGCTTGTGTTTGACTTGAGGATGCTTGGGTTGAGGAGTGTTCATGCATGTGTAGAGAACCTAGAGGAGTGCATGGCTTAGGAGGTAGCATTGGCGCATCAAAGAATTTTGCAGAAGCATTGGACCTTTTCTTGTGGAGCACTCACCCTAGGACCCTTGATGGATGTGGTTACCTTGGAGCTTGACATGTGTCACCTTAGAGTTAGAGCACTTCACATGTGGATTTATCTAGTGATTAGTTAGGTTTCTTGTGATAGTTGTTTGTGAACATTGTCCACTTTACTATTGTTGGCCTCCCTCACCTATAAAGGGAGTATAGAGTCTTTTGTTCATTTGTTTATTGAGCATGTTGTCATGTATTATAGATGTGAGAGATACAGTGAACTCAATGACTCTTTCATATATACTTCTTCATTGTAGCACTCTTGTCTAGTGTGTGAGGATTCTTGTGTTGATGAAAGGAAGGTGTTAGGGTTAGCCCTAAGAAGATAAGTAAACCTGGGGCTTGGGTGAAACCCTAGAGGATAAAAGGGGCATTTGTTATTGTTATTCTTGTGAGAGAGAAAGCCTAAGGTTTTGTGAAACTAGAAACTCTAGTACTACTTGGAGTGCTTGATGTGAAGATAGAAAAAAATTGTCTTGTTTTCTCGTGTACTCTTGTGTGACGCAAGTGTAGGTGCCAAATAGGACTTGTCAATGTGTATGTTAGCTCGTTGTGGATCTTTAGCGGAGCAACCAGCTTTGGTTGGGAGTGATTCCAAGCTAGAAGGAGTTGGTGGCTAGGGTTTGACATCAAGTGTGATGCTATATTGTTGTGGTTTCCCTAGCGATGGTTTGGAAAGCATTGGAGAGTCCTTGTTTGTGATAAGCTTGAAGGACTATCTTGTAGCAGTTTTTTATAAGTTATTGGTACGCACTTGTAACTTCATCTTATGTATATATGAAAAGTTATTTGTTGTCCAAACTTTGGGTACTTGCATATTTGATTTTCAGCATATAATCTTATGGTGAATGAGTAGTTTCTAGGGTCGTTTGGTACACAAATTGATTATGAACAGCTCACTAATTTTGTAAGTGATTGAAAAGTGCATAGAACTAAGAAGGAATATTTATCATTGTAATAAATATGTTGTAATTAAGTAATTCATATATGGTAAACATTGAGATTGGTGCCCTAAGCATTGGAAACATATTTCCCTTGAAGTAAAATAGTTTGGTATTTATTTTCTTGGGTTGTCTTGTGTATTTGGTTGGACATAAATGAAATATTTATTGTTGTAATTTATAATTCAAATTTAACGCTGAAGTTGAAATTATAAGAAATAGATATGAGGAACCTCGGAGATGAGGTGAAATTTTTTAATTTTCATTTAGAAACATTTTACAAAATTTCCACAAGAGGGTGGACGAGGATCCACATGCATATATGCGTAGAGTGCAATGAAAGCCTCATGCATTTGACCAATTTCAGTGTCCCATTAGCAACCTTAGGGACCAAATGAGTCCTCATAGGAATTAAACCTTGACCATTATTGAAAAACTCATCTTTCTTCACTAGCAGATCCAACCACTTTGGACTATCTCTTCCCATATGTTATACAATATAGTGTAATAGAATAATATTCAACATAGAAATGAGTCATTGTGTGCCAATGGTACTTGTAACATGGACCATGCATGAGCGATAAGAGATACATAATGATAAGTCATTCAGAGGTAACATAGACCATACATACTTTGTGCCAACTTCAAAGACAGAATAATGGTTACAATATATAATCTTTTACGATATATATAAAGCCATTGATATGTTGAATACATTTGTTGAAGAGTATATTTAACCCTACTACTCTATTCAAGGCATTAAGTGACAATTTACTTGCTTCTACGCATCAATAACTAGCCATATAATTTTGTATTCTTTTACATGGGCATCCATGTCTCCTCAATTTATCTTCATTCATTAATTATTGCATCATCTTTGATTTAATATTTGATATTATAGCCATTAGTCCAAATCAACTCCAAACTAAATACGCAATATGTTCCCCTTCATTTCTTTCTTTTAGCCATTTCCAAACTAATTAGGCAATCCTTTTCCCCCTCATTCTTTTTTTCTTTAAAAGACATAATGGTTTGTAATTTAACCATGGCCTTGTCCAGTAATGTTTTACAATCAACGACATGTTTTACTACCAACATCCTTGTAGAGAATGAGAAGACAATCAATCAAGTAATCTAAGCCAATGGATATATTCAAGATAGATCTGGATCTAACATTCGGATATTAATAATGTCTTTTTTAACTTATTTCAAAACCAGTGCTCAACAAGCCTCATAAAACCATCAATTAAAGATTGACTTTCACCCTCATGAAATTCTTAGTTTCCACTACCTACACATTAGTAGAGAACTTTATGGAAAAGTGATCATCCTTGGGATTTAGTAGTTGATACTTCAATTGCCTAAATAGCTAAAGTAGGGATTTTAATGCTTTGTACCCCTTCCTACAACGAGAATTGTTTAATGCCGATAGTAGGGGAGAGGGGAAGGTACTTGGACACCCTAACTTTAGGGGTAAGCAGCGCTAACATGGAACTACTTTAGGCTTCCAAAGTTTTACCACATATTCATTGATGTGTTCATTACATCCATATTTCGTCTTGGAGTGTTCAAAATGGTGTCATGTCAACGATGAAGTTCCAAGGTATCCAAAATAGCTCATTTTAAACCCCAAACCAATAGTTGTCAATTAAATACACCAATGGTTGATCAGTGTACTTGTCAGGGGGTGGATGTGACTTAAGAGGCAATTTAAAATTTGAAAATATTAACTTTACTTCAAAATATAGATAAGATGTTTTTGTGATAAATATTTTTAAAAACATGTAAATATTATTTTAATATTAATGCCTTTGACAATGATATGACAATGACATGTACATAAAGACACTTTTATGAAGGACTTGTGATAACTAGTTTTTCGAGAAAATGATAAATCCATCCAACATTGAAGTCCACCCCCACAACTTCCCTTACAACTATTGGACCTCGCTCAATTTTTGGGTCCTCTCTCCTATTGGTTTTAAAAAAAAAATCAAAACTACTTCTCAACAAGCCCCATAAACATAGATGATTTTAGGGGCTAAATTTCACAAATGGGCTAATTTTCCATGGTTTTTCTCAAAAAACAATTTGCAAATTTCCATTTTTTCTAAAAACCATTCGCCCATATTCCATAAAATAAAAAAAATTTACCTTATGGATGCACCCAAATGTGTATGTAACAACGCTTTTGAGGCCACCTAGGGTTAAGCTTCTGAAGCATTTTTGCTGCAGCAATGGCAGCTTCCGGAGGAGGGGAGCCATCGCCCCCTCCTTCAACTGAAGATTCCTTCCGCAAGCTACTGGCCGCCCAAGGCAAGAAGATTCCTCCAGCTACCCCCCCCAAGCTTCGTCAAGAAGCTCGACTCGATTCCAGAGATAGAACTTCCCCCGGCTCACTCCATGCGCGTAGAAGTCTCCCTTTCAGATTGTGGTCTGGTAGGACAGTTCATGGGGCTCTAGCCATCAGCCAGATCTACAGATAATTGGATCCAAAGAAACTGGCGCTCGTTGATCTAGAATAGTGTAACCTGCTATGCAGTGGGAAGAGGATTATTTATCTTCAAATTCATCTCACAAGAAGACAGAGATCTCATTTTCAGGACTCGACCGTATTTCATGGGAGCTCAAGGGCTTTACCTGAACCGTTGGACGCTAAGCTTTGACCCTATGGTGGAATTACCCAAGGATGTCTCGTTCTGGGTCAAACTTCCCAATCTTCCAATCCACTGTTGGAACCCCACTTCGCTCTAGGGAATCGAAAATGGCCTTGGTCAATATATTGATAGGGCAAACCCCAAGGACCAATACTCCTATGTGTGCATCTGCGTGTAAATGGACCTAGAGATGGGTCTTCCAGAGGCAATCAAGTTAAAGGTTGGAGACTGGCAGCACTACCAGAAGCTTGAATATGAACAACTTCCGTTCAAATGCAGGGATTGCCATGAATACAAATGCTTTCAGCGAAACTGCCCCAAAAACCCAAGCAAGGAGAAGGACAATGGAGAAGGTTGGCAATAGCCCAGAAAAGACAAAGCTTCAACCAGAGAAAAAGGACTAAGGAATGAAAAGACAAACCCTGCACAGACCAAGGAGCAAGGGATCCTGCCAGAAACAGGGACATAGAACAGTTTTGGAGAACTGGACCCAGGACATGTAGAGAAAACAACAGGGGAAACTCCCCAGGAAGTTCCAATCGCCGAAACGACGCAAGGGAAGTCAACCCCAGAAGCCAGAAAGATGTTGATGCCTAAAAGGGAGGAAGAGCAAGGAAAAATTGTCGCAGGAAAGAACAAAGGACCAGACGTGGAGGAAGGAAAAGTCTCCTCAGATGGTGACAATGAGGGCGCAAGTGACACCATGGTCACTCCAAAAAAAACAGGCAGAGGAAGGAAATCCAAGAAAGAAGAAAGAGAAAAGGAGACATATAAAGACGTCTTGAGTGGCTCGCAACCAACAATCAGACAGTTGATCAATGTAAGACAGACAAGGGAGCATTCTAGGGCCCCTCAAGAAGCCCATTCATCTCCCCTAAGTAAATCATGAAACTAACATCCTAGAACTATAGAGGTTTCGGTAGCAAAATAAAGGAAGAAGCACTCAAAGATATCATTAGAACTTCAAAGTCCGAGATCCTTCTAATCCAGGAGACCAAGAGGGAAGAACAAGACTTCCTCAACACAACAAAAGCACTCTGGAAAATAAGCCATGGAATAGAAGAAAGCGCGAGAAGAGCCTCAGGAGGTATAGGCACCCTCTGGAACACTATGAAGTTTAACCTAATCAAATATGAAACACGCACACATTGGATCTACACCAACCTTCTACATAAAGAAACGGGTCGACTGGTAAGCCTCTTCAATCTTTATGTGTCGGTCCTTTTGGAGGAAAAAAGAATTTGTTGGGATACCCTAAAAGATTACCTGCTACTAAATGATCTAGATAATATCATTATTGGGGGGGACCTAAATGTGACCCTAGCTGCGACCGAGAAAAAAGGTGGCTCCATTGTGCGAGACCCAGCAAGAGAATGGGTAGAATATATCATGTCGGATTGGGAGCTGGAGAATGTCAAACCAACTAAAGGAAAATACACATTATCAAACAAGAGGGTTGGACCGGGGAACATTGCAGCTAGGCTAGATAGGTTCTTAGTCCAAAGCTCCTTTATGCTTTTGGGCCTCACTCCCTCCTCTTCTATCCTCTCGCACAATGTGTCAGACCATAAACCAATCTTGTTATAAGTTTCACATGACAAGAATCTCGGACCAATCCCTTTCAAATTTAGCCCAGCCTAGCTCCATGATCAAGGCTTCCAGAACCTGGTTATCGAAATCTGGAATGAAATAGTAAGAGGCTCAGCCTTCTTTGTTTGGAAAGAAAAACTCAGGAGACTAAAGGTAGCGCTAAAGTCTTGGGCAAAAACCCAATCAAATCCAATTGTAATTCGCCAAGAAGCCCAAAAACAGCTAGAAAAGCATCAGTTTGAAATGGATGAACAAGAAATCACCCAAGAAACCTTACATCAAGAAGACTAACTCCAAAGGAAATGGCATCAATCCTGTAGAGAGGAGGAAAAATACTGGCAACAGAAATCTAGAAGCCTCTAATTGGAAGCAACAGATAAAAACACTAGCTACTTCCACAAACAAGCTAAGGCAAGAAAGCAGTTCAAGAAAGTCACGGAAATTCAGGTTCAAAATCAAACAATAACGGACTTTGAAGGCATAAAAGCAGCTGTGGCAGATGCCTTTAAAACTCTCTACATAGAAACTCAAAGGTCTACAATAGATCCCAAAGCTCACCCGCTCTCTCTAGTCTCTACCCTCATCCAAGATGAAGTCAACAACAGTGTAACAAAGGTAAATAAAAGAGACACTTGATCAAATGAACACAGACAAAGCACCAGGTTCAAATGGCTTCACAGCCAGATTCTATCAAAACAGTGAGGATATAATTATATCAGACCTTACAAAACTGATCCGGAAATCTCAGATTTGCAGCAAGATAGGAGGAGGAACAAATTTGTCTTTTCTGGCTCTTATTCCGAAAGAAAAATGAGCAGTCAATTTTGGAAGGTTCCAGTCAATCTCCCTTTGCAACACAAGTTACAAAATCCTCACAAAAATAATAGCCAACAGAATTAAAAAAATTATCCCTGTAATCATCCTGGAAAATCAAAGTGGATTTGTAAAAGGCAGACATATAGTGGACAACATCATCCTAGTTCAAGAGGCCCTGTACTCAAGCATTCGAAGAAAAGACAAATGTATGATCATAAAGCTCGATTTTGCTAATGTGTTTGATAGAGTTAGGCATAACTTTATGTTCAAGGTTATGGAAAATTTTGGTTTCGCCCGAGCCTTTATAAACTGGATAAAAGCTTGCATTGGTTCCCCTTGGATAGTGATCCGAAATCGGATCCAGAAGCCTGACAGGGTTTAAAAATGCTCAAAAATGAAAGTGCTCGGAATGCGACGAAACCAATGCCATTGCGTCTGTCTCGTCTTCCTGATTCCGGTGGTATATTTACTTCGTCAAACGGGCTCCGTATGCAGAAGATATCGTGTTCTGTCCGAAAAGCCAAACAGGGAAAAAAAGGGATGACTGTACAGTCTGTACAGTCCACGTGGCATGCTGACTGTGCAGACCGTACGGTCCGTACAGCTGACGTGGCAATCCCGGAAGGTGACACATGGCAGCACCAGGAGGTGACACGTGTCAAGCAGATTTGGACGTACTGGCAGACAGCTAGACCAATCCGGAGGTGACACGTGTCACCACTGTAAAGGTGACACGTGGCACGGATGACATCAACAGCTGACGTGGCAAAGATGACAGGGCAGTACGGCAACTGACATGTGGCAGGCACGTGGGCCAATCAACATTAGACACGTGGCATGATGTGGTTGGTTATTGAGGTGCCACGTGGCCCAGTCACAGGCTGCCACGTGGCACCCTGTGGTTGGTTAATGGCATATGTAAAATTTGTTTCGCGTGCACGGGAGTCGAACCGGCGACCTCCCCCACCGGGGAGTGGACTGGCAGGACCGGGCTAACCACCCGGGCGCCCGTTAGTTCTTATACCATATGTGACAAACATTGTATATGAGTTTCACTGAAAGCTTTTTTTGGCGGGGAAATGGGTCGAGGTTAAGCCCACGGTTCAACACATAACACGTAGCCCTCGACATATACCACATATTACCACATGACCGTTCAATGGAACCGGGAGCGCGGCGCGTTGGCGGGACAGTTGGTCGATAGGGCTTGGCCCTCTGTTCCCGGGCGGCCCCATACGACCCGGGACCATAACCCCAAACAGAGCGCGCAGTTTGATATTGTTATAGCCCGTGGCCATATGCCTATGCGCCACGACCGGGAGCCAGCAGACAAGGGGCGCGCGAACAGTGGAGCGCTCGACCACATGGCCGCCTCCATATGACCAGAGCGCGATTTTT
>ML790318.1:26665-49819 GCA_009831015.1 Picea engelmannii | reverse complement strand
CCCCGCTAGTGAACAGTCGTGCAACTAAGTTCTTTCAAGCCTCCAGAGGTCTTCGGCAAGGCTATCCCCTTTCTCCGCTTCTTTATGCCATCCAAGCCTCAGTTCTCAGCTTCCAATTGGATCATTGCCAGACGCATAACAACCTTCTTGGACTGAGGATAGCCCCAGGGGTAAAAGACATCAATCATGCCCAATTTGCGGATGACACGCTACTGATGGGAGGAGCGAGTATGCAGACAGCAAGGAAATTTAAAACAGAGTTAGATGTATACACAGAAATCTCTGGCAGTGTTATAAGCCTGACTAAAAGCAAGATCTATGGATGGAACATTACGCCAAGGGAAATGCTAGATATTTCAAGAGTACTGGGAATGGAAGGCTGCACCACCTGGGATGCTTTTAAATACCTAAGAGTCTCAATTTTCAAATCGAAGCCAAAGGCTTCACAATGGACCTCGCTGATAGACAAGTTAAAAAACAGAATAAACTCCTAGGGACCAAGCTAGCTAAACCTTGCAGGTAAAGTGGTCCTCATCAAAGCAGTGCTAGCAAGCATTCCAATCTACCAAAGCTCCTTGTTATTGGCCCCTTTTACCACGATCCAGAAAATCGAAGCATTGTTCAGAAGATTCCTTTGGGAAAGAGGGAAGCGGACAGGGAGAAAATTGCATCTAATAAGCTGGGAAAAAGTAACTAAGCCCTTCTTAGAAGGAGGCCTCCAATTTAAAAACATCCATACTCAAAATTTAGCATTAGGTGCAAAGATTCTTTGGAACCTAATCACTGGGAAATCCTCCTGGAGTAAAAGAGCGCTATGGAATAAGTACTTTCGAGGCCCAAGGAAAAAATGCCTAGATCGCCCAACATTGGTGGAGAAAAAATCCCCAATTTTCTTTCTGTGCCAGAAGGCTTTGAAACACTTTAGACCTCACCTCACCTGAATACCAGGAAATGGTAAAGAAATCAATGTTTGAGAAAACTCAATCATGGGAGATCCACTGCTAGGCTCGAGGCAGGATCTTGACCAGCTTAAAGAATGGATGAGAACTCAGATTTTAAACAGTATGTGGGACATCTCAACTTGGGGAAATGATGAGAACAAAACTTGGCTAAGGTGGGAAATCGCTAACAGACCCCCAGAGTTTGAAGAGGAATGGAACACTCCGACGTACTGTTTGCAAGGGAAATCCCCCCTAAAAGAAAGAAAAAAAAAACAAGAGAGGATGGGGAGCAATTTCTGGAATTTACACTACCGCAGCAGGGTATCAACACACAGCAGTTGTCCCTCACGTCCCCCAAAACCCAACGATTTGGAAATCAATATGGACTTCCAAGTCCATTCCAAAGATAGATATGTTTGTATGGACCATGGCACATAGAGGTATCCTAACTGAAGAAAATCTAAAAAGAAGAGGATGGGAAGGCCCTCACAGATGTCCCCTCTGTTTTCAAGAAGAGGAAACCACAGACCACCTGCTCCTAAGTTGCGTTTACTCCAAGGAAGTCTGGCAGTTGGCCCTGGGACTGCAGCCAAGCACTCTCGTTTTACCTCAAGAGGCCACCATCCTGCTTCAAAATTGGAATTCCCTTTGTCCCTTCCAGACAGCAAAAAAGGGTCAAATCTCCACCCTATGGAGAACTCTCCCAAAATTCATTTTCTGGAAGATTTGGCTCGAACAAAATAACAGGTTATTTAGGGAGACCAAAAGTAGCCCAACTCAAGTTGCAACAAAGATAAAGGCCTATTTTGGAGAGAGTGCCCCCTACTTCTGTAAAGCAAAGAACTCAAGGCCCTTAGAGACAAAAGAGGAACACTGGATTGAACACTTTAAACTCCATGATCAACAGCAACAAACAAGCAACAATTCACACCAGGAAGCTTGGGAAATTAGGAAGGAGGAGCAGGATTTCGAAGAATGGAAGAGAAAGGAAAATAAGCATATTTTGTTCTTTGACGGGGCCTCCAAAGGAAATCCAGGTTTGGTAGGTGGAGGAGGGGTCCTCGTAAGTCCCACCGGACATCCGGAACTCAGATTTGTCTGGGGACTTGGAATAGAAACTAACAACAGAGCAGAAGCTTTGGCCCTCTTGCAAGGGCTAAATCAAGCTATTAAACACAACGTCCAAGATCTGGTGATAATAAGGAACTCTCGGTTAATAATCCAAGCCTTGATCCTTTGTAACAGATTAAAAAATACAAAACTCCAACACATACTGGAGAAAATCCAGCTCCTCCTCAGAAATCTTCAAACTTATCAGCTATACCACATCCTCCAGAGTCTAAACGCATCAGTAGACGCAGAGGCCAACAAAGGAGCCCTCTCAAACATTGGAACCTTACAAATAAATGGAACCACGACCAGATTGGAACTACCGTGAGCCTGGGGAAAAGTGACCGGGAGATGACAGGGACGTGAGTTGGCAAGGGAAAAAGTCACATGTTCGGATGTACAGGGGTGAATTCAAGGCAATCAACGACAAGGCGAATGTCAAAAATGAGGGATTTATCCATCATTTGTTCGTTGAAACTCTAAAAAAATCCAACACTCCAGCGAAACACCCATGCTTCCCAGATCGCGCGAATCGGTTGGGTACAGCGAATCTGGAGGAAACTGTAGATAAAAGGAGAAGCAGGGAAGGGCCTTCTCATCCCTAGAGCATACGAAGGCTGGTAAAACAGCCACGCAGAGGCAGAGTGATCAGAGACAGGGGACGCTCGTGTAGTTGCAGCGATCCAGGAGAAGTAAGGAAGGCGATGGCGTCCAGTTCAGAAAGCAAACCCATGACTGAAGAAAGGCTAAAATCGTTGTAAGAAGACTTGCAGCGTCTCAAGCACCTATTGCAAAATCAAGATGATTTTCTCCAGAACCTGGACATTGATGCAGGAATGACACTGGAAATGCTCGAAGCAAATATCACCTCAACAAAATTCGGGCTTTCAAAAGAGCTGGAACATCTACGCAAAGAACTCAAAGATCCAAAGCAAGAATTCGAAGACAGAGTCAACAAATTGGAAGAGAAAATGGAACCGCTGAATAAAGACCGGAAGCAGGAGTGGGGCCTGTCCAAGAAGGGAGGTCCAAAGAAATTTGGCCAGTAGTTCATAGGCCAGGAATGAGTCTCTGCAAATAACTCTGCGAGGAAGGCGTTTTGTATAGAAGCCTCCGCATATAGAGAATTTTTTTAGCTTTAAAAATCAATCATCGGGTAGAAGAGTATAGCCTCCTGGCCTTGTAACAGTTTTGTCAAGCATGACTCATTTCATATGTAACAGCACCAGTGGCCTCGCCACTGCGTTTCTATAATTAAAAATCCATTATCTGTTATTGTCAAAATATATATATATATATATTTTACCTTAAAAATCGCCAAAAAATTATAGAAAGTATATAAAATCCTTATAAATTTGAATATTTTTACAAAATTATCGCCAAACGTCTTACATTTTGCATATTAAGGACTAGTAAGATTAGCCCATGTTTCTACATTTGAATATAAAGCTTCATCCTTAAAATCGTCCCTGCCCATAAATATATCTACTAATGATTCGCTTTTACCTCCATGAAATTCTTAGTTTATATTACTCACACATTACTATAGAACTTTGTAACATTCTTAGTTTCTATCACTTGTACATTACTAAAAAACTTCGTAGAAAAGTGATAATTCTTGGGCATAACTACCTTAAATATAGGGATTTGTGTTGGTTTTTGTAGCGTCGGACAAGTACTTCCACAGAGGCTCAATGTCTAGCCTCTGGAAGTCGTCCTTGTAACCTCTCAGTAGACCTTAGGGAGTTCACTCTATGAGCTAAATAATTAAAGAGAATGTTCTCAATTATTAAGTTAATGGCATTAGTAACTTAAGTGAGTGTTTGATTAAGTCATGGTCGTTAAATATAAAGTGAAGGTGAGATTAGATCTCAGCCTTTGATCACTTTAGAGATCTAAGGTTGATTGATTTAGTCAAATCTCAATGTAATAAAAGGCAGCCTAGGTGAGGATGAGACACAATCATGGTACACAAAGAGTGAGTGAGCACTTAGCTGTACCGGGGCAGAGGCCGAGGAAAGGGTGCAGGGGGCAGCGAGGGAGATAGCAGCCAAGTGGGCTAGGCTATCTGTTGCAGTTGTATTTCCTCAGAGGGGCCATTATCCCAGGACGTGAGCCCTGATTTTATATCAATAAAATCATCATAGAACTGGTTTTCCCGCAAGGGTTTTTCTAAGGGTTTTACTCGAATCTCGTGTGCAAATGTTTTATGGTTTATGTGATTTAATGCTTCCACTAATTTTTGTGTTGACAACCTAGCTTGTGCTTTTAATTAATGAAGTGATTTCATTTGAGATTTTTAGTCGAGTGTTGGGTTTTGAATTTCAACATGGTATCAAAGCTTGGTCTTTGAGGAAACTGGGATTTGCACTGATTGAGATTATTCAGCGGCGAAAATTTCAGGGCTACAGGAAATCGTTTTCAAGGTTTGCGGTCAACGGAATTTTTTTCTTTTTAAGCTGTCCAGTTAATCAAATTAACAAAAAAAAGGTCATTGTACGACCTCCATACAGATGCATACGATTGTGATTGTTGTGTGAATAGCAGTCAATTGTAGCAACATAGAGATCGAGTTGAGGAACTCGTGTTGGTGTAGAGAGTAATTTCCAGTAGGTCAGCGTTGAGCGAGCCACACAAGCCAGCAAGTGGTGAAAGCACGTGGGGTGTGGCGGACGCATGGTTTGAGTAGTCAATCAGCCTACGCAGAGATTGGCTAAGATTGCAGCCTAGCAGTCAACAATCCACAATCGAGGGCTAAGGAAGAAGAGTTGGGAGCCGCCAGCAACCGCCAGAACCCAGCCGCCAAGCCAGCCGAGTAGCAAGCTGCCAGCAAGGAAGCCAAGTCAGCCTCGCCAGCACACAGGAACCTAGGAAACCCAAAAATTTTCAAGCAAGGGGCAGCGGGTAGACTGCCAAGAATTTTTCGGGCAACGAGTATAACTGTCAAGGAGCAAGCTGAGACAATCGGCAGTAAGCATAAAAAGCTTGAGCAATCCAGAAAAGAACCCTGGCAGCAAGCAAAAAAAGCTCAGGTAGCCCAGAAAAGGACCCAAGCAGCAAGCAGAAAAAGCTTGGGCAGCGCAGAAAAGAACCTGAGCAACAAGAGGAGGTTGCGGGCAACCCCGAGCAGCAGGTCCTGGGCAACAAAATATTTTGTTGAGTTGCTTGCGAGTAATGACAAGCAGGGTGACGGAGAACGAGGAGCAGGTAGCTCTGAAGGTTGAGCAGCTCAGAGGGAGCTAGCCTTCAAGGTTAGGTGAGAAGGAGCAGCCTTCCAAGTTCGTCCAGAAGAAGTCATGGTTCGAGATGGCCATGCAGGATGCTCAGGAGCAGGAGGCTTCTAGGAGCATAATCAAAGAAAGGTCTTCGAAGCAAGGTCCAAGCAAGATGGCAGGAAGAGCTTATGTGTCAAAGGAAGCAGCCAATCAAGAGGATTGGAGAGCATCCATGGCAGCGAATATGATAGCAAAGATGTAGTCCCTTCCAGAGAGTGGAAGTACTTTCCTCGCTAAGAGGGAGTGTTGGTTTTCGTAACATCGAACAGGTACTTCCACAAAGGCTCAGTGTCTAGCCTCTGGAAGCTATCCTTGTAACCTCTCAGTAGACCTTAGGGAGTTCAATTTATGAGCTAAATAATTAAAGTGAATGTTCTTTTAATTATTAATTTAATGGCATTAATAACTTAAGTGAGTGTTTGATTAAGTCATGACTGTTAGATCTAAAGTGAAGGTGAGATTAGATCTCAATGTTTGATCCCTTTAAAGATCTAGGGTTTGATTGATTTGGTCAAATCGCAATGTAATAAAAGGCAGCCTAGGTGAGAGGATGGGACACAATGATGGTACACAAAGAGTGAATGAGCACTTAGGTGTATCGGGGCAAGGGTCGAGGAATGGGTGCAGGGGGCAGCTAGGGAGATAGCAACCAAGTGGGCTAGCCTATCAGTTGCAGTTGTATTTCCTCAAAAGGGCCATTATCCCAAGTCAGGAGCCCTGATTTTATAGCCATAAAATCATCATAAAACTGGTTTTCCCGCAAGGGTTTTTCCATGGGTTTTACCCGAATCTCGTGTGCAAGTTGATAACCTAACTTGTGCTTTTAATTAATGAAATGATTTCATTTGGGATTTTTAGCTAGGTGTTGGGTTTTGCATTTCAACAATTTAAACGTTATGTGCCCCTTCTGAACAACGAAAATTGTTAATGCCAAAACTCAACTATAAAGACTTGAACTTTCCAACTAATTGCTTTGAAGATTAGCCAACATCAAGAATCTCTAAAAAAATACTTCCTACTTGTTTTATGGGCATGCTAGTCAAGTCAATTGATTTGGTAAATCCCACTGATTTATCAACCTATTTTGTCTCAAAGACTTGTTTTTCTTAAGCATGCTAGTTGAGTGAATTGATTTGGTAAGATCCATCAATTTATTGACCTATTTTGTCTCAAGACTTGTTTTTATTAGCCGACAACTTTTCAAGTATTTTATCTTGAGCAACTTTCATATGCATCTTGTTGGATTTGGGCACAAACTTCAAAAGATAGGTGCTCCATGACTTAGGAACTTAATAAAAAAATGTCATTTTAGACTCATACACAATAGAATCTACTCAATATAATTTTCAATTATCTTTAGTAACATTTGTGGAAAGATATGTTCCGCGTACTTGGTCATCGATTCATAAATGGTAATGTTCAACCTTTTTTTACGATAGAGTGCATACCCTAGGAAACTCACCGGGGACTTCCCCTCATTCTAAGGATCGAACCCAAGGGTAAACCAATTGGTTGCAATGTTGGCAACCTAAACCGACAGGAACATCGAGTTAGGCCCAATAATATCCACAGAAACAGCCAACCTGAGGACTTGACCCCGTGACCTCTTGCTTGTAATTCACAACACTCAACCACTCGAGCTAACCCACCGGATTGAAATGATAATTTTCAACCTATCAAGATGTTCAACACTTATTTAAACTAGGGAAAAGCTTCAATCTTTTCAATTTTTCTTTTTTTCATTTGAGATCGACTTTTTCCTTTTGAAAGATATGAAAAAATGCTAAATAAATAATTTAGCTTAACAATGATTGTCTTTCTCAATTTTGTTCATTTCTTAAATGTATTCAATTTGTAAATATAATTTAATTTAATTGAAAAATAAATCACCTATATTGAAACTACAATGTGCATTGATGTTTCATATTTAAAGTCTATAAAAGCAAGGTCGATCGAATATTGAAAACCCAAAGTGCATAGCTGATCCTTAGTATTTAAAGTCTATCAAAAGCAAAGTAGGCCAAAATCATTCTTCGTATTTAAAGTCTGGGTAGGTCAAAATCAAGTAAGGTTAAAACTTGATTTATGATATTCATTTAGTTGGATTGAGATATGGGTCCTGCGTTCATTAGACTTCAACTTAACATAAAGTTGATCTGTCCTCGTTGCCAATGCTGAGTTGAATATTAATGGATGATATTTCGTTTAAAGTCTACCAAAAGCAAGGTAGGTTAAAAGTTGATGTATGATATTCATGAAGTGGAGTTGATATATGGGTACCAAGTTCATTTGATGTTAATTTATATAAAATTGATATGTCCTTGGTGCTACTGCTGAGTTGGATATTTTTTTTAACTAAAAGGTATTACAATTCGCATCTGACTTATCAACCGATTCATAAACTGTTACAAGAATAGGTACTTTACCAAATAGTCTGAAACCCAAGATAAAACCAAGATCCATAAACTGTTGCAAGAATAGGCATTTTAACAAACTACTTAGCCTGAAATCCAAGATAAAACCAAGAGGCATGCATCATTCTATAAGTAAATCCATAATCCTGCACTCTATACTACTTCAACTTAATCATCCTTGCCAGATACATGGGCCAATGTCTTAAGCTCTTGTATCTTAAACATTGTCAGCTAAACGGGCCAATGTCCTAGGCTCTTGCATCTTTAAAGGTCGGGTCAATAGCTGATCAATGCACCACCTTAAGTAGCATGCAAACCGCTAAGCTGCCTAAGGAGAACAGTTCTATCTTATCGTGTGTTATCTCTGATTCTTAAGCTAAGTGATTTGTCATAGTCATCTAAAATCTTAATCTTAATCTAAATGATTTTGTCATAATTATCTAAAATCAAATATAGTAGTCTAAAGTGAATAATGGCTTTCATGATTGTTAATACTAAGGTCCTTATAGAGGTAATCCCTATATAAAGTCCATATTGCATGTACAAACTAACTTTTTAACATTAAGGTCCCTATAGAGGCAATCCCAATTCGACCAATTCAAATCAATTTACAGGGGTTGCCAATTCAAATCAAGGATCTAAACCAGAAGTGGCCGGTTCTATATGGAACCAGCCTTAAATGCATGAACTAGCTAATTTCATACAGAACCCACCCGTTCCATACTAATATGTAAGTCAGCCTGTGGGACGAAAAAAATTACCCCCAAAATTTTCAAAAAACAATATAAAAGCAAAATCCTAGTAAATGTTGACATTCTCCTTTATCTTTCTTTTTCTATCATTTTACTTAAATTTTTAACATTACCATTAATTGTTTTAGGATTTTGAGAGTGGTTCCAACATCATTGGACTTCATATGGAGAAGTAGAATTTTAGATCCCATTCAAAATTCAGCAGACTTGACAGTTTTCAAAAATTTCAGGATTGGCATGATTGCAATATTTCTACTGGATTCTATCATGTATGAAAATATGGAACTAGCATTTAATCAAGAGCACCAAAACCCTATATGTACCTCAATGTTGGTGGCATTGATTGTTGGACTCCTCTGTCATGACCCAAGTAAAAATGTACCCTTCACTCAAGCAAAATCACTGATTAGGCATGCTAAGCTTTTTTAACCTTATTTTAATGCTTAGAGGGTGATACCGATGAGGATCCCAATATAGGCAATAAATTTGATGATATGTAGTTATTTGTTGTAGCATGAATTTTTTTGGACTATAAAGGCCATTAAAAGCCCGTTTGTTTATGTATTTTAGTTCAAATATGGATTGCACTCCATATTATTTTGGTGATATGCGCCCTTGCGTACTATAGAGAAAACTTTACATATTTGTATCTAATGGTTTGGATTCACAAGAATGTCAATGAAATTTTTTTTCCAAAATTTGAATATTTTATGTAATTTTTGAACATCCAGTTTTTTTTCCGGTTCCACTCCGCTTTCAACTGGTTCACAGTTTTAGGGGGGTCCACCAGTTCGATGACCAGTTCGATCATGATAACATTGATTGCATGTACAAACTAACCTTTTGGATTGGAGAGAAACTGGTAGGGATTGCATATAACCCCATTATACTATTATCTTGTCCAATTATTGCACAGAGAGAAGTGAAGTGGTATTCAGCCTGGGTGGGGGAAGATGGCTGTGTGTCTCTATGTGTATGGATAGCATAAAAAAAACCCACCTATTCATTATCTAAGTTACAAATTTAAACAACTATAAATAAACTAGCATGGATCCCTCTTAACCGTAGATCTATTACGCATCAAGAGGGATAAAAAATGGTGAGATGCAAACCTCCATGTTTTTAAAATAGTATCTAGAAGTGCAAAAACATTGACACTTGCACCTCCAGTTTTTTTATCTCTCTCATGCTTGATAAATCCAAGGTTAAGATGGGTCTATGCTAGTTGTAACTGCTATTTCAAGGGTGAGAAAACATTGTACGGCAATTATGTACTCCCCTTTGACATTATAATAATATAGTATTTTGGTTTTTATGCATCTTCTTCCCCTGCACCTGTTGGTCTGCAATAAAGCAGCTAACATTCACTTTATGTCAAATGTCCTTAATCGAACTTACTTTCATGCTCTTACATCTTGTACAAGTACATTGCTTTTAAGTGCTTAAACTAAACATGTTCAAAAACTACAGACATTAGTTTAGATCCCCATAAATAAGTTCCTCTATGGTCTAATCCAAACTTCAAAGTGATTTCTTACAACAGAAAACATGGAAACAAGTTGTCAATAAAACTGAAATGTCAAACACACAAGCAACTCATGTTCTACGCAAAGAGCAAATCTACAAGCCAGCATCTTACAACCAGTAGATCCCTTCTCCAATTACCCAGCCAAAGCTCCCTTCGGCAAAAACTGCATGCATACCTCCATCTTCTATGCATTCAGGTTCGCCTTTATCCCATCTGATTTTATTCCTAGTTAGTTTCTAAATTAGAGCATTGGAGGAATGCTTACAATAATAGCATGTGAAATTTGTTTTCAAATCCCAAGGTACAGCAGCCTTGATCATAATACTTAATAGAACACAACACAAATGTTAAAAATGAAATCATTTTCAACTCAATGCAATTGCAAACAACATACAAAGAAACTATAGGAATACAACCTACCTCAAGCTGGCCAAACTATCTTCAGTAGAGATGGTCAATCTTCCACATGCAACAACAAATTGCTAGAAAACATCAGTAATCTCTGTGCCCACCAGAAATAATATTATAGTGGCCACAATGATGAGGATCCTATACATTACTAATACCGCAAACAAGAAATGGATGGCATTATACTGGACAAGGGGCGGCTAATTTTGTCCATACTGGAGATGGCATCCTCACAGCTGTTATGTTTTCTCTGCAAAGCACGGCTAATGCCTCTCAAAATTACACTCTTATTGGTCGCTGTTTACCTGTTGTTTTATGCATCATATCAGAGAAGAGGGAGCATAAACAGCAACAAAAAATTAGACAGGAATCAATTGATTTGAATTACCTATTAGACCCCTTGAACCTACCAACAAAAGAAAATCCGCAGTTCAAAGTTAATTTTGAGCCAACATTGACTACGTGTGAAACACCAATGATAATCAACAGAAACACTTGAGGCTCCTAACTGCTGAGACAATTAGCAGCACACATAAGAAATTTGCCAACTGTTTTCCAGTTCCAGAGACCATAGTCTTAATAAAAACACAAGGAACATTAAAGACACTTCATTCACTCTCTCACCATGATCTGCTGGTTGAGCTAGATTTTTCCCAAAGGCATCTTAACAGTTCCGGAAGTAATAAATTGTAATTACTAATGAGCATAAATCAAAGGAATTATGTAAGTACCTGTGTTACTGGATCTGCCCCCCTTGTGTAGGATCCTAGGATCCATGAATCCAATCTGGATCGGCCCAGGATCCATCATGGAAGCATTTCCCCTGGAGAAGGCAACAGCCCATGAAACTGATCCCATGGAAAATAAGATGGATCCTGAAATTTTGAAATGGATCCTGAAACTTTTAGTGCATTTTTGACCCACTGATCCCCCAAAATATTGATTTTTCAATGAAAAAACTTCCAAACCCCTAAACTCCTAAAGGCTAAAACGCTAAACCACATTCCTGGTCAAGGTCTGACCTATCCTTATGTCAAGACCTGCTCTTGAGGTCTGATCTATCAAGGTCTGATCTATCAAGGTTTGATCTATCATTATGGCCAAGGTCTTCTGTCAATATGTCTGATCTATCCTTATGTGCTACAAAGTTGCTCATTTCACCCAGACTCTTATTTAGTCTTTGCCGTAGCCTTCAAGAAAACCACTTTATCCATCGCTGATATGGACATGCAGATGTGGCTCACAAAAAAGCTGTTATGACCTGCTTCATACTCATGCTGAAATGATTTTCAAAATTATCAATAATAAATGATGGTTATAACTTAGCAAATTATCAGTTATGGTACATGGATGGCTAATAGTAATATGTATGAGAACTCTCTTTTCTAATTATAACCTATAGTTCTACTCTTGTGATTCCTAAATGGTTTTGTCTTGACTCAATTTTTTTTATTTATTATAAAAAACATTTTTATATTTTTTCGTCCTTGTGATTCCCTACTGTATCCAGATCCTGGCTTTCAAAAATCTGGCAGATCCGAATCCAGATCCAGATCCATATCCTGGTAACTTAGGTAATTACTAATGAGCACAAACCTAATTCAAGCAGTACGCTCTTCCTTTACCAAGATGGCTTTTTGGAATGTAAGTCTTCTTTTGGAAATATTGGAGGAATGATTTCCTCCAAATACATGGCTCATAAATATTTTTTCAAATGATATTAAATTTCAAGTTTCAATAACCAAAACAGAAAAAAAGGTATCTAATTCGATCTATATCTACCACAATATGCTGACAGAACTTAACATATATTTAAAAAGGATATCTGAAAGTTTGACACTGCCCCTTCTCTGAAATACAACCGGTTAGTTTGGATTTGAGTTTGGACCAAAATTCAGTCTTCAAATAATAAGAAAAAGGGCTTTAAGGCGTTCCAGGATCCCTGCTAATAACATTACTTGTTACAAGTGCCTAGATTCCAACCTAGCCAATGGCTTTTGTATTTTGTTAATGCTTAATCTGCATGCATGCAAGGGCAGGTTCTGTTATTTAAACTGAACATTCAAAGCTGTGATGTGTCCACTGTCAACCTTTTGGATGGAAATAAAAACACAAAAAGATAGGATAAGAAAAACTCAATCAGTCACCTGCTTAGTTTCTTAGATTGTGAAAAAAAAAATCAACAGCATGAAAAAACAGATTGCAGAACCTGTATTTTCACAAGATCTGCACTGAGAACAATGGTGCAACAGACAAGGGCGGCAGAGGAGATGCAGGTTCCAGAGCTATTAACTGTCAGCATGCTGATTTACCACTTTTGAATGAGCCCAGCATAACACAAAATGGTTATCATTAATCCAGTCTTCGCATTAAAGGGACAAGTGAGCCTATCCATCTACCTGTCTAAATACAATGTCTTTGAGTACCAATAATAGCAACCACATCTGGCATGTGATATTTGATATTTGGAATCATAATCAAGTCCTTTGGTATGGGTGGAACCAGGTGCACTTACACCCTGATGGGATTTCCAAACTAAAATTCCTTTCCTTTTCCCTTAAAAGGCATAGTTATGAATCAAAAGCTTTGTAAACCAGTGACCTGCTAATGTCAGCATTCAGAAGATTTAAATTTTGAGAGAAATATCACAAATGACAGAATAGTAACAAGATCTCAATAAGTTTATCCATGAAGTTCACAGTTGTTATCCATGAAGTTCACATATGTCGTTCTACCATCTCCTTCCTAGGATAAGGTTCTGCTATTCAAACTGAACATTTAAAGCTGTAATGTGTCAACATTTTGGATGGAAATCAATACACAAACAGATAGGATAAGGAAAACTCAATCAGCCACCTGCTTATTCCTTGATTGTGAAAAAAATCAACAGTATGAAATATAAGATTGCAGAACTTGTATTTTCACAAGACCTGCACCGAGACCAATGGTGCAACACACAAGGACAGGAGAGGAGATGCAGGTTCAAGAGCTATCAACTGTCAGCTTACTGATTTAGCACTTTTGAATGAGCCCAGTATAACACAAAAGGCTGCCGTTAATCCAGTTTTCGCATTAAAGGGACAAGTGAGACTATCCATCTACCTGTCTAAACACAATGTCTTTGAGTACCAATAATAGCAACCACATCTGACATGTGGTATTTGGACACGTAATCAAGTACTTGTGAATAGGCAGAACCAGGTGCACTTACACTGTGATGGGATTTCCAAACTAAAATTCCTGTTCTTTTCCATTAAAAGGCATAGCTATGAATCAAAATCTTTGTAAACCAGTGACCTGCTAATGTCGGCATTCAGAAGATCAAAATTTTGACAAAAATATCACAAATGACAGATTAGTAACAAGATCTCAGTAAGTTCATCCATGAAGTTCACATGTCATTCGACCATCTCCTTCCTAAGATGATGTAATCAGTGTAAACACGCATGCTTGACAACCATAAGAAATTACGGTCTGACAATAAAGCCTCCATACATAGGCCAGCTATTCACAACCGATCATGTAATTGAATTAGGAAATCCAATAACAGAGACCCTAGATCAAAGTGCAACCCTGCTATTAAACCATCGCTCCCTTAGTGGAAGACAAAGATAACTAAATAGAGAACAGAAAATTATATATATATATATATATATGTCGAGAGATAACAAAAAATTACATATGGAGAGATCTTATATCAAAATGCAACCCTGCTATAGAATTCAATCAAATAGGTCATCACTCCCCGAGTGGAAGACAAATATATCTGTAAAGAGAGAACAAAAAAAGTATATACATGTACCGAACTTCATATACAAGATCCAGGCTAAATGCCTAACTGTTTGACTGATGGGCCATGCCACAACAATTGACAGATAGGGTGTCCTTACTTTCTAAAAGTAAGGACAAAACTAAATTATATATAAAGGAAATACAGAGGAGGAAACCCTTGATGGGTATCTTAGATAATCTATCTGCGCTGAGAATAATTTTAAAAACTTGAACGGGATAACAATCACAAAAAGCTACCTTAACCACCACATGCTGTTGAATCCATGACCATGGAAAGAAGAGAACCAAAACATGAGCTCCTCTGTGAGTTCTTGCTCCCTTCTCCTCAGCTTATTGGCTGTCTCCTCTGGCACAAGAGATGCTCTGCAGAGAGGGCACGTTGTCTGTTGGTGATCCAGCCATTTATCAACACAAACTCTGTGAAAAAAATGGCAGCATGGAAGTTGCCTTATGTGATCCCCTTCCTCAAAACTTGACAGACAAACAGCACATTCCACCACATGGGCATTTGTGGGTGATGATTCATATTGAGTAACAGGCAGGCTTCCCCTGATTTCTTCAGCTATCGGGGGCAATTGCGCCAGCCCTGAGCCCAAAACTGGGGTCTCTTCTTCAGAAGGAAGCCGAGCCGAGTCTCTCATGAAATGGGTATCGTTGTTGTTATCAGCAGTTCTAATGGAGGAGAACATGTGGAATATATGAAGAATTGAATGGACAATGTCCTTGATGCATTGGACTGAGAGGACCGTAGAGATAATCAGCAGAAGCCATGCTGATACACCAGGGAAGCTTGGAAAACCCATAGGTTCTAAGTTCTAATTGCTCCTCCTCTGCAAGTTCTTGGCCACCAAACCTGCAACAAATTTGGTTAACCTCCCGGGGTCTAATGAACATGAACATGGGCTGGGCAGGCCCCTCTCCTTAACTTTGGCGATGATAAAGAGGACACAGTGTCCTAACATCATTATACCACCTCTATGAAAGGTACCTCGGTTGGTGGGCAAGCAAGTGGTTTTGTTAGGTATAGGTCAAGATACAAGCAATACCATAGAAGGTTCCCTTGGAAAAAGGATTTCAAAAATGTTTAAAACGCCATTTCCTTGCGTATTTCCTACCATAATTCAAGGCGTATTTCCATGTGGGTCTGACATGTTTACGCCATCAGGCTAAGGTCAAATTTGAATTGGACCCTCCTCTTTGTAAGATGGCATACCAGATTTTGCATGACTTTATGATCAAGTGGAGAATTCCACAAATTCAATTCTCATAGTTAATTTTGAAATTTAATTTGCAGAAATTCTCCACTTTAATTTGCAGTGATCAATTCAATTCTCAAAGTTAATTTTGAAGCAGTTGTGATAAATTGAATTCTCAAAGTTAATTTTGACGCAGTTGTGATAAATTCAATTCTCAGTCTTTGAAGTAGTTGTGATAAATTTAATTTTCAAAGTTAATTTTGAAATTTAAAAATAAAAATGGTTATGATGGTTGATAATTAAGTTGGTATGTATGTTAGAGGATATTAGAATTTAACAAATTTAATTTTGAAAAATAAAAATGGTTATGATGGTTATAATTAAGTTGGTATGTATGTTTTAAAGTAGTTTTGAAATTTATTTTTAATAATAAAATAATTAATTAAAGAATTTAAAAATAATTTGAACAGGTTGGTATGTATGTTAGTTAAAAGAGAAAAAAAAAGTTGATAAATATATTTTTTTAGCTTTAAAATAGAGTAAGTTAATAAACACATAAATTTGATGTTTTTCTAGTTAAATTTTTTATTAAAAATTGATTGCAAATTATAATTCCACCTAATAGATGGGAATTTTAATTATGAAATTTTACTTTGATTTTTTTAATAAGTAAATCATAATGGAATTTTACTTTGTCAGAAAATAAAATCCACCATAAAAGTTGAGCTTGGATATTTATTAATGCTCTCCAATAATGTTGTCTAAAAGTTTCACAGGGTTTTTATTATATATATATAATCTTAACAACAAATAAACGCGCGCGCACACACACATATATGGTCACAAGTTCAAATCCAGAGGGGGGTAGGGTATGTATATTTTAGTAGACTTTACCAATGAAATCATTGGGTGGAGGGGGAGGCCTTGTCCCACAAACAAGGGAGTCTCATACACCAATTTGATGCAAGCACACACTCGCACACACACACACATATATAAAACTTTTTTTTTATATAATTGATAAATATTCAACAAATCCTATAGATCTTTATAATGCAAGAATGTTGCACACTTTTATAAATTTATTGCAATCATTTTTAATAATACTACTAAAAAAAATATTATAAAGATTTTTTTATTTACTCTGAATTCAAAAATGTTACATAATTCTATAACTTTATTGCAATCACATTTAATAATACTACTCAAAATATATTATAAAGATTTTTTTTTTTAATTTTTGTTAATTATTTATTTTGTATTTTTTTAAATAAATTTACCTATTAATAATTTTCACCTCAACATTCATTTATTTTACCCTTGATGGGGTGTCACGTCGTTAGCATGCAAATCCTAGCCTTAATAGTGCTTATCACCGCCCTCACTTCCATTTCTCGTAGGGAGGGCAGCGTTCAAATCGCTTTAGAGCAGGTTCAACAGCGCCCTCGCGTAGGTTTAATGGATCCTTTAGTGCACCATGGTTGGCGGATGACGATGGGTACGGGAGGCATGCGCAAGGTCATTTCAACTCCTTTGGCGCCCCTCCACTTCCTCCGTGTATGTTATGGTTCTGTCCACTCGGCTCAGATATTGTATTTTGGTTTTGGTCCTGTCGTTCTCCCCGCTCTACGAACTCTCAGGCCACTCACATTCTGGTTTGTCTCCACTGCCATGCCATGGGAGTGTGGTAAGTCCAAGAGAGGGCCCTCTTGGTATAGCTATGTTGCCATGCAACGTAGAATTAGTAGACTCTCCCAGGCATCTTCGACCTCTCTGATTTGTCTGGATGGGGGGCATGTTGAGCCTCCAATGGCCATTATAGAAGAAGAGATTCCAGCAGAGCCAATTATTGTTATGTCAGACTCCCTTCTGTATATTGTTCCAGACCCCCATGACCGCCTAACACCAGTCATTTAGTCCCTGTTGTAGCTTGTTCATCGGACTGAGCAACTTGCATAATTCAGGAAGAGATCTCGTTGGTCGACTGTGTTATAAAGTAATGGATATGCTCGTTTAACCATAGACAATATAACAATATTGTCGCCCAACCATAGGCCGAAGCCACCCCCGAGCACCTTAACCTTGACAGAGAATGATTCTGGAAGCAAACCAATAGCCAACCACGACTAATGCATAAAGATAACCAAGATTGATCAGAAAGTCCAACCATAACCAATAGAAAGTCCGAGCCTAAATGTAATGTCCCCATTTTGGGACATTATAATTTTACAAAGTGTTATGCCTACCAGAGTAGCCAGATAGGGGTGACAGAGAGTTTGGGAGATATTGAGGGGTTTTATTGGGCCTGACTTGCATCGTTCATCATCAAGATCCATTCTGCACAACTTGGCTTTGGATCCGTTGCATTCCAACGATTTTCATAATTTTGAGTTATTATGGGTCATATCTTAATTAAATTCACTAAGAAGGTCATAATAGGCATATTACTTGGAGAAACCTCTTAGTGTAATAGCTCATCAGAATCGGGAAGAAGAGCACTACAGGACAAGATGATGAGAAGTGACTTCCAGTGGCCAGAGAAGCCATAAGGATGGATAAATCACTTTTTAGAGGTAAAATGGTTAATTAATTAATTAATTAAGTGATTTAATCAAGGAATAATAAAATAAAGTGAAAGTCACTTGGAGGGAAAAGGTCAACAACAAATTAGGGTTTCAACGGTGAATTAGGGTTTAGAAAAGCTATAAGAGAAGGGTCAGCGACCTAATTCRTCATTATGCAGATTATGACTTGTCATTGAGGAGAAGAGGCGCATCTCAKGAGAGATAGTTCAGTGGATTCCARGAGGAAGACACCAGTGGCTGATTTCGGTGTTGAGAGACACACCCTAGTCACCGGGAAGATCATTCAGGTCTTCCATCATTCTTCAGCAGCAGTTACACAGTGTTCAACAACAAGGGCACATTCATCCAGAGTGAGGGCACAACTTCTAAGAGGGTTTTTAGTCGACTTATCCCATCCAGGGAGAATTCCGAGATTTACCTCTGACCCATTTGAGAGGAGGGCAAGGCGCATATTTTGCCTGGTTCCTCATCAAATTCCGATGAAGGAATCTATTGGGACGCATTTTCCAGACTCGGACGTGCATCACTTTTGGCAGGCACATTTGGGGTTCCAGAGTGAGCATCAAACCAGATTCAGGGAAACCCTTCCGATCCATTTCCTAGTAGGCCAAGGCAATCGTTTTGAGACATATCTCGTCCGATTCTGACGGTGGAATCACTAGGACACATTTTGCTAGAAGAAGAGGGTCGCATTCCCCCAAGGGTATCCATCCTGGGTTCAGATTCATCAGCAGAGGGGTCCGACAGATACCAGTACTGAGGACTAGAGCAGGGCGCATCATTGGGGACAGTTTCCAGGCCATTTCGAAAAGTATAGCTCCCAGGGCGAACTTTCCAGACTTCCAGCAGTTACCGTCAGAGTTGCCATAGTCCCAGCGCATCCATTGATTCTGCAGTGCTCCCATATTCTGGGTATTATCTTTTAGTTGCTTATTTGTATTCCGGCTAAGATCCTTTGTATGTTGATCTAGTCGAGTATTGTCAGTTTATTCAATCGCATTCGACCATTTTGTAATCCACAGAGATATCATAATACAAACTTTGCAGTCCTTTGTCACATTTATTATTTGTATGATCATTTATATGTTGTAAACCATTGATCCTACACACACATTAGCAGCATTTCCTAGACTAGCCAAGTCAGGAACATTACAGTGGTATTAGATCTTTAGTCCTGCCAGCCTGTGACTAAAGTCGATGAGTTCAGCGGGTGACCCAGAAGGCAGAGAGGATGTGGGGAGATGGATATGAGAGGCCAGAGGGAACTGGTAAGGCACCCATGGACCCAAAGGCAGCCTTCATGCAGGTACTTAACAATTTGGTAGTCAGTTAGCAAACCATGATGCAGTCTTTGGCATAGTTGGTTGATAGATTAGCTATAGTGGACACCCCGGGCACACCAGCCCCACATGCAGCACAGGGGAACTTGGGGGCAGGCAGTAGACCCCAGACACCTACTCGCACATACACATCTTCGAGTAGGATTCCCAGACCATGGTTCCCTAGTTTTCAGAGGGCACCACCACCAGCAACACAACAGGCGTTAGCACAGAGGTTACCCAGTCAGGCGGAAGACATTGAAGAGTACAAGAGAGAGTATGCAGCGTTGGATTGTGACTTCCATCATGACATGACATTGGTCGAGTACTGTGGACTTAGGGGCATGAACCATCCCAAATAACCTTAGAGAGGACGACAACAACAACAACAGGTGCATAACATAGATTTCATCCGAAAAGTTGGTAAACTCACCATACCTTCTTTTGACAGATCGTCCAAACACAGTGCCAGAGATGGGGTACAAAAGATAGACATGTACTACGAGCTCAACCAGATGACTGAGATGGAGGTTAGTGACTCTTGTGCATTTGAGGGATAGTTGGATGGACAGGATGATAGCGCATGTACTTCATCTTCCCCGTCATGGAATGCTGAGGATTCAACTCTTAAGCATAGTGGTGACACTTGTGAGGATTCATATGTGTTGGCACTTAAACATGATGAGGTTAGGAGGTTGGATGACCTACCTATGGGTGTAGACATGGCTTCCAGGAAGTCATGTATGGAGGATGATGAGCTTCCTATGATGATCGAGCCACATTTTTCATCTTCTCAGTCACCTATGCTAGCCACGACACAAGAGGATATCAGTGGCATTCCTGATATAGTAGAGGAGCCTTGTTTGGGGATTGTACACAAGAGACATATGGATCTACAGACCCGGGAGGAGAGGTATGGCTTGGAGATAGTTGACCTTACACATACCTATTAGTATGAGGAGAGTGAGTCACCACTCTTGGAGATTCCATTAATGGATCAGGTTGTGGAGACCGACAACTTGTTGGGACAGTTACTTCCAGGATCAATCTACAGTGATGAGGATGCACTCCTTATTGGATAGGATGACCATAGCCCATGTCTGGACACATCTGTATGGGATCCATGTGCATATGATATTAGTAGGGTGAGTGCACAGGAGGATACAACTACCCATACAAGATACAATGCGATTCATATGGGGGTAGCAGTTGGTGATGGTGTGCAGTGGCATTCAGGAGGACTCAGTAGCGTAGTGGACAATGGGCAGTTCAGTGCCTTATCTTTTGAGGAGTGTGATGTTGGGGATTTCATTGTTGACACTAGCAATAAGGGGCATGAGGTAGAACCTCAGCGGGACTGTGATCAGGAGTCACGACACTGGACAAGACAATTGAGAGTCGGTGAGGACATGATCATGGTAGCCACTCGATGCATTGATGATACACATGCATTAGTGGGAGGTTATTGTTGGAGGGCCTCAATGGCACATGATAGTTCAGATAGGGGACTGGCCATTGATGACTTCCATACACTCATGGAGAGAGTGACTGTGATGAGGGTTGACTACCAACAGTTATTGATGGATAGAGATTACCTATTGGAGATTGGCAAGATGTATCACAGGGCACTGAGGGAGTAGGAGCTTGAGGTGGACCGACTCACTCATGAGTTGGTGAGCACACGAGGATTCTTGGAAGGCACACAAACAACCCTTCAAAAATCAGAGTCCAGATTAGATGAGCTCCTTGAGGATACTGGTCAGAGATACACTATATCTATCTCGGCAGAGAGTCAAATATGTTCCTCATTTAGATTGCTGGAGGATATCTGGGTGTCACAGGGGCCACCATTCATGGGTAGTTCTGAGACAATTAGTCATACACATACACATGAGGATTCCAGAGCGAGGGGCAATTACAAGGACACTTTCATTTGTGTTCCAGGATTGGTTGATATCCACACAGAGGTTGATCCGGAAGCACACCTTAGACATATGATGATGAGAGAGATGTATAGTGGGATTCATGGGGACAAATTGGATGGCAAGGAGGAGACACACTTAGTGGAGCATCGAGATTCCCCTCCCTTGCAACAGCACATATTTCTGGGAGATCACCTTCACAATAACAACAACTATTTGAGTGATGATGGAGGGAGAGTGATTGACCAATAGTTTGTGGATTTATCTACTGTTGTACCTGATAGTTGGATTTTAGGCGATTATTCACCATGGGTGCTAATGGATGAGCTTTTGGTCCAATCCTGGGGATTGACCAAAGCATATGATACTTTCCAATCCCACAGTTGGTTGCAGATATTTATGATAGCCTTTCTCGACACTTTTATCATTGACAACAATACAAGGGGAGCTAGACAGTGGCAGGGGACATGGAGAGTTGGTAGGTTGAGACCACTTGACAAGAGTGTCTTGATTGCATATGGCAGGATAGGGGTGGATCATCAAGGACAAATAGTTGAGGTCTTAGGCATGATGGAGAGTATCCTAGGCCATGGGACAGAGGATATCTTAGAGGTTGCTACATATTTATACTCTCATTGGGATGAGGGTGGAGGGATTCGACAGTTACCAGTAGGGCACATCAGCAGTTAGTGGGGATTGGAAGTGATGAACTTCCAAATTTGACATGGGATCCGAGAGTCCATTGGGTCGATAGTTTGTTTCATCTTATGAGGATCCACACGTGGAGGGTCCAGTATGGATACTTTGAGCAGACAGTCATGATCATAGTAGATAAACATCAATGTGATGATCCATGTAAGAGACTAGCATGGGACCCTAGGATTACAGGGCTGGGCATTTCATTGACTAATAGAGACATTCATACGTTTGCAGGGAGGAGTCACTTTGATTTTCCATTGAGTTTCAGTATTGGGGAGAGCACATCATTGGTTGGTGATTCGTTGAGGTCTTGTAGTACCTCACTATGGTAGTAGCATGTTCAGTCAGTGGGGGTTGTGCTGAGTTTGGTATGGTTTGGTAGGATAGACCTATTTCAGGTTGATGCCATGTGTTATTTGCAGGAGACTCATGGTGTTGATATGTTACAGAACTATATTCCACAGGGCATTGCGGTTCACATTATGATATGGGATCCAGGGATTGGAGTGCTTGGTAGTTCAACATTGGATGGAGTTAAGTTTTGAGTAGAGTGGTTGCTCGGGGAGGTGACTGAGATTCTTTGGCCATTAATCATTATACTCATCAAGAGCATGTGGGTGTCATACGTGGTGAGCACTTGGAGAGACCGCATCTTGAGGGCAGTCTACCTTGTGTCACACAGGTGGATATGGGACCCCGATATCATATGTAGTTGGATTCAGTTATTGCTTGAGGACAAGCAATATTCTAGTAGGGAGAACTGTAATGTCCCCATTTTGGGACATTATAGTTTTACAGAGTGTTATGCTTACCAAAGTAGCTAGATAGGGGTGACAGAGAGTTTGGGAGATATTGAGGGGTTTTATTGGGCCCAACTTGCATCGTTCATCATCAGGATCCATTCTGCACATCTTGGCTTTGGTTTCGTTGCATTCCGACGATTTTCGTAATTTTGAGTTATTATGGGTCATATCTTAATTAAATTCACTAAGAAGGTCATGATGGGCATATTACTTGGAGAAACCTCTTAGTGTAATAGCTTATCGGAATCGGAAAGAAGAGCACTACAAGATAAGATGATGAGAAGTGACTTTCAGTGGTCAGAGAAGCCATAAGGATGGATAAATCACTTTTTAGAGGTAAAATGGTTAATTAATTAATTAATTAAGTGATTTAATCAAGGAATAATAAAATAAAGTAAAAGTCACTTGGA
>ML790318.1:0-14432 GCA_009831015.1 Picea engelmannii | reverse complement strand
TTGGCAACCCCTTGGGTGGATTGAAGAGATACAATGAATTTGAAAATTTGGATTTGAAACGAGAAACAAATTTCCGACTTAGTATGGCAAGTGTAAGGTATCTAAAGTCAACAATAACCACATCAACTACAAATCCTTTAATAGATTGAAAGATATCTAAAAGAAATATGGGAAAATGGAAAATTCCTTACTTCTTCGTATTCGCAGCTCAACCATTTAGAAGCACAACAATCATCTTGCAAAATTGTAAAAGCAACGGCCAGTAACTAACTTTAGCTTCATCTTTGTAAACTTCAACTCAAATAAAGAGTTACAGAAAATGATTATCAAACCTATGTTCCAAGTCATAAGAGATCAAATCTTATGTGTATGCCAATTTCTTAAGGGGAAATACAAAAAGTTAACATCTTTATTTATAATTAAAAAATAAGAATTTTTTCTTGACATGAGAGTTCATTACAATGAAGTAAAGTATGATTTACATGCTCATGTTAACAATGTATTGATGGGAACTTTAATCACGACATTTTATTTTTAAAGATTTTAACTTATTTTAAAAAGATCCAAATTATTGAAATTCCAAGAAAATAAGTATATTAAAGTAGAACTTTACTTAGTTAAAAATGAATAAATGAATAAATAAATAAATTTATCCATTTTTTAACTTATTCTGAATTTAATTCCACTAAAACTATAAATTAAAATACTCACATAAAAATATAAGAATATAATTATGTGAATAAATTAAAAAATAAATAAATTTATCCATTTTTAGCTTACTCTAAATTTAATTCCACTAAAACTATAGATTAAAACACTCACATAACAATATAATTATGTAAAATATAAAACATATTTTTAAAATATTTAAACTTTGGTAAAAAAATATATTAATTTTACTATATTAATCAACCAAACCCCTTATTAATGATGTGCGTTTGAAATTCAAACATAAAAAGTTCTGTTTATTCGAAAGAAATATTGCATTTGAAAAAAAACCAAACCCCTTATTAATGATGTGCGTTTGAAATTCAAACATAAAAATTTCTGTTTATTCGAAAGAAATATTGCATTTGAAAAAAAACATATATATCATATTTCAAGGTTGGAGAGGAAATTGGATTTGGTAACTATAATTCAATTGCTATTATCATTTATGATAATAAGATTCAAAGTAAATAATATGTTAAAGACCATTGGCAACTATGATTTAATTATAGTTATCACAACCATAGTAAGGATTCAAACTAAATGACGTGTCAAACAAAAGACCAAGCTTTCATAGCTAGGACGAGGTTCATCCACATCGTGGAAAGCCAAGTCAATTCAAGAGCACTATGACATGACATGACAGTGATTGTGACTTGGATAAATACAAAACATATTAATGGTATAAAACCTAAAAATATAATGACCATTCAAATCTCATAAAGGACATGTTTTCCAACACATAGAAAATGTCACATCATGTATGTATGGTGTGAATATAATGGAAAATGTTAAGAATATATATATATATATATATATATATATATATATATATATATATAATTTGAAATTAGCATATTTTTGAAACAAGGGAAAGGGAACGCTGAAGCGAATTGCGATGGGGGTGGTTATGTTATTTAAAGATCATAAGATTTTGTTTTTGGTTGGAAAATGAATATTTCATAATGTTAATTTTCATTCCACATCTAGCAATATATTTTCAAGGATCATATAACTTTTCAATAGGGTGGTTATGATTTAAAGATCACAAGATTTTGTTTTTGGCTGGAAAATGAATATTTCACAATGTTAATCTTCATTTCACACCTAACAATATATTTTCAAGGATCATGTAACTTTTCAATAATCATAAATATGTGACCGGTACTTTTGAGAGGAATAAAAGAAGAAGAAAATGCATTGATTAAGAGGGTGAAGAGACAATGACATAGGAAAACCAAAGAAAAATAATAGCATCATAAACTAAACCAAAGTTACCAAAAATGCAAAGTAATAAAAAATATTGTAAAATATATGGAGAAAAAATATTTAAAAACTCATCACAAAATATATTTTGCTACATATATGAAAATTTCAATTTCAATTTCTTCAATCATACAAACAAAACATTTAAAAATTATAATAAATTGACAATACATATTTTCAAACATTATATATACATTTTAGATTCTCTCTAGCTTACAACATCAAGATATAAACTAATTTTAGTCTCCTTAAACTTACAAATCTTATCCCTAATTCTCATGTTCTAAGATGATGCATTCTATATTTAATCCCTCTTTAACTTACTTGTTATCCATAATGGGCATGTCCTAGGATATGATTTCATTTTATACTAAAATTGTGCTACACAAGTCAAGCACAAACAAGGAGATCTCATACATCAATTTGGTGTTATTCCATGACCATACGAGTGAATAAAGATACTTTGACATTTTTAATTATGATGGGTTGAAAAACATTGTATTTTGAAAGTAACAAAACCAAATAGTTTTTAAGTTAGCTAAAGTTTTCAATGAAGTCCGTTACTATTTTAAAATATTTACTTAATTATGATAATAAATCAAAATTTGACTTTTTCCATTATATGAATCTTAATCACTTTCAGTACCAAGAGCGAACTATGTAGGCAACCATATTACTCCAAAGAAAAATGTTCAAACTAATCTATAAAAAAGAGAAACTTATTGTAATTATCTGTGCACATGGAGAAGGCTTTCATAAAACTGATAGTATTTTAAGCTTTGGAACATTTCCAAAAAGACCCGAGACACTGCTCATCAATAAATTGTTATCAACATGATTGTACATTGTTGAACCACTAAAACATCCTACCCTGTTGTTCTTAATCACAATCCTACTCAAGATACATACAAAAGAAAATTGAAACAGGCCATCTCAAACCAAAATAGAGAACAAACTTATTTGTAATATGATAATGAAAATTCTTAGAATAATGAAATATTGATTTACAATAGGAATATTCAAAACATTTATTATTCCAAACATTTATCAATAATGTTATGTAATATGTAAGTAATGGCAATATAATTTCAAGGAATGCATTTAAACCTAAAAGTGCTAATGGTAAAATATTATGCATGTGCACAACTCATAGATTAATATTCATGTCAACAACCTAGAATCTGTTAGGTCATGATTGGTGCAAAATAATCCTATTATAAACTAATTTGTATGAACATACTTTATCAGTATGGCATTAGAATGACCACTGCATTATTAATTTCCAAAGACAACAACAGACAAGGAAAGAATGCAAACAATAAAGTTTGTTCAGTGGGTCAATGTTAAGTGAGTTTCTTTTTCCTCTTCTTCTCTTTAAACATGTATGGTGCTCTAACTAAGGGAATTACTAAATTTTTATTTATTTTTCAATAAATTATATCTATATGAATGCTAAAATGTATTTATCCAACATGTCCAAATGTATTCATCCAACCACAACGAGTGAGTTGGGATTGATAAAAAGCACTTCCAACATTTTTGAAAGGCTATAAAAGGTACCTACCAAAACATAGAAATGTAATAACATTGTATGAAGTTTTACATGGAAACATAGGCTATAAATGCACCTACCAAAACATAGAATTGTAGTAGGATTGCATTTAAGCATTCCTCAGATAGATAAAGAACCAAGAAAAGAAACTAAAATTGAATAAACCCCAACTGAAAACAAAGAACATAGATTATAACTTATTGCCAAAATTCATTGCATCTTTAGTGAGTGTGAGTGTTTTCCATTACAATTGAGCATATCTCATCATTTACAGAAACTGCACACATGATCATTATTAGAGCTTGGACTTCAAGCAACAATATATTAAAAAAGAATGTGTCTGAACGAGTCTGTTATCAACAATGTATGTTCTCTAGATAAATACGAGAAGTTCATTCATATAGATCAATAGATCAAATGTAGATAGAACTCAAATACAATCCGTGGAACAATGAAACAATTACCAAAAAATTGTCAACGCTTTCTCTCAACGCGACATCTGATTTGAGCTTCTTGCACATGCATATCTTTATGATGTATACCACCATGACAACATGTCTCTCCCCCAAGCATAAATCACCATGAGAACAAAAATGCATGGTCCTTACAGATGTGAAATCAAAATTCACAAATGAAGTCCATATACATACAAATAAAGAATGGAACATTGATCCAGGATCTTTCAAGTCCATTATAGTTGCTTTGTCTTCCCTTTTCACTTGCTCATTACTTCGCTTATAGTCTAGACCATCGATTAAACTCATTATCAACCACAATTTGTACTTCCAACCTTGCCATATGATGCAGTTGGTATGCCCATGGAGGGGAGCCTTAAATCCCCAACAAGTCATCACACACATGAAATGGATAGCTATAGGGCACTACCATGCTCCCATCACACACCTCATCAAGGTATGAAAAAGAGTTAATTAATAAGTAGGTAAATTTAAATCTTTTTTATTGAATATTTTAAAATTTTGGTAAGAATTTGGTTTTTGAATTATAATTTTATTTAATTAATGAAAATTTTGATTATGAAATTTATTTTTAAAATTAATTTTTCCAAAAAAACTAAATTTTACTTTGCTTAAAAAATATGAACTCCCAAAAAAATGGAGTTTCAAAATGAATGGTAGATACTTTTTCTTTTGTTGATTTAAGCTTTGGATGTTAATAATAAATGTTAGAGGCAACTTATCTTTTAGGTTTCTTTTTTCCATTGGTGGAAGCGATGTTTCCGACTTTTAGCCCAAGTACAACATGTAATAAAATACATAAATGACATTAGATGCTAATAATAAATGTCCTCTATGCGGCAACATGAGTCCAGTTCGGTTGCCTTCCGTGAGGTGAGGCATTTGTTTATGAAAAATTGTTGATAGGCATGTTTCCAGATTTCAAATCAATACTTATGGAAAATTTTCAGGAGTCCAACTTATATTCACGGTTTTCAGGAGTCCAACTTATATTCACGAGGAACATCCTATCGATTGCTTTGATTCATCCAAAAGTCTGTTCAAATTCTATAATGACTTAGAGAAACTCCCCAAATATTTTGGCAATCTATAACTTGTTAGTACGTTGCGGAACGTTATTGCTCGAGTTCCTTCGGCGTAATTATTGGGATTAAGGTTTTTTAATTATTATTTTTTTTATCATATAAGATAGATTTACACTAGTTATAGTTTAAATCAATTAAGTAAAATTGAAAATTTATATATATATATATATATATATGTGCAATGTAATATTATTTTTATGTAGTCAATTGGGTTTAGTTCGAGTGGTTTGTGTTGAGGGGTGTTTTTCTCCAACCCAGGTTCAATTTCCGCATGTGACATGTTGAGCTCTTAGATGAGCAAGCTATCAAAAAAGCCTCAACTTTCTACAAAATTTGGTTTACCCCGGTACCATCCTCGAAATGAGAAGAAGTACCCGACCATGATTTATTCCAAAGTAAAAAAAAACACATTATTTTTATGTAAATATCAAATATGTATTATTTATTTTTATGTCTAAATCTAATATTTCTCTTTTTATTTTTCTATACAACAACCTTTATATAGGTGTATATAGGGGACATGGCCTATCAACCATTATAACTAGTCAATTATATAAGGACACTATCACATGACATTATGTCATTCAATCTATGTCTCATTCATTATTAATATTTATTACTTATCCTATATGGATTTTAGTTGTCTATCCTTCTTATGTTTGATATTTATGAAATGTATTTTGTTCATTTCATTTGGTATCAAACCCACATTTTGATTCAACCCTTAGCCACATATTTATCAAAGTTTCTCTGATACTTGGGTCTTTGACCACAACCAACCCTTTGTTAACATTCACCAGTGTCCTCATATGGAAAATAAAATTACATAATAGGTGAGAGCCATAATGTATATATAATCTTTGTAGCCTTATCTCAACATGCCATGTGTCTTTGACCAACAATGCAAGGATAATCACTATGGCAAGGATGTGGTAAGGACAATCTATCTACTAGGAAATACCTATCTTCTAGAATAACTTATTATTATTCCAGAAAAATACCTATCTAAATAAACTTTAGTATTATTAGGCTAACATTCCCCCCTTTAATCTGAAAGTTTATTTTTACAAATGCCAAGTTCATCTCTAAACTTAGTGAGTTTTATTTTACCTACTGGTTTGGAGAAAATATCTAAAGTTTGATCTGCAAATGGACAATATTATGGCTTGATAATGTTGTTGTTGAAGAATGTTTTGATGAAGTGATAATTGGAGTTGACATGCTTGATCTTAGAATGAAATATTGGATTATTAGCCATATTTATTGTTGACTTACTATCCACCAACAAAGTAGTTGGTGTTTTCTAAATAACACCAAGATCCTGCAAAATTTTGTGTTGCTATACAATTTCACATGTTACTTCCCAAGCTGAGATGTATTCTACCTTTGCTAAAGAGTTTTCCATTGTAGCCTACTTTTTACAACTTCAAGATATTGTTGTTAAACTCATATTCATTAAATAACCTAAAGTTGATGTTCTATTATCAATATCACCTACGAAGTTTGCATCTAAATATCCAACAACTGTAAATTTGTCATTCTTCTTATAAAGAAGTCCAAAATCTTTTGTACCTTGAATGTACCTGAGAACCATTTTTGTTGCATTCTAATGACTTTCTCTAGGTTCATGCATGAATTTGGAAAGAGTGTTGGCTGCATATGACAAATATGGATGATTATTTGTCAAGTAAATGAGACTTCCAATCAACTATATGTAGTTAGTACTATTCACCACTTCCCCCCTTCAAATTTTGAAAGTTTTAGATTTTATCCATAGGTGTAAGAGAGGGTTTACAATCCTCCATGCCAAACTTCTTCAACAATTATATTGCATACTTGGTTTAACTAACGAGATTTGATGAGATTGTTGAGAAACTTCCATATCAAAGTGGCCCTAAGTCAGTCATTTTGAACCTTTTTTGAAGTCCATGTTTCACGTACTTGATGTGAACTTCATAATTCCTTGTAATGATTAATCTATCAACATAAAGAACAATGACTACCAAGTTTTGACCTTGCATCTTGAAATTAAAAGTATTATCAAACTCACTACAATGAAAACCAACATATCTAAGCTATTCATCCATTCTGGCATACCATGCTCTAGGTGCTTGTTTCAAGTCATATAAAGCTTTAATTAATTTGCAAACTTTGTGCTCTCATCAATCAACTTAAAAACCTAAGGTTGAGTCCTATAGACTTCTTATTTCAAGTCACCATTAATAAAGACACTTTTAAGATCCATTTGGTGAAATGTCTAACCATGCTGTGAAGTTAAATTAAATTACCATTTTGATTGTGTTCCACTTTTCTATTGCTGCAAATGTTTCTTCATAGTCTATTCCTTTTTTTTTTTTTTCACATAACCTTTTTCCAAAATCCCTTTTTTATACTTATCCACCTCACCATTTTCTTTATACTTGATTCTACAAAACCCATTTGCAACTGATGCATTTAACATTTGTTGGGCAATCAACAAGATGACAAGTTTCACCTGCAATTACCGAATCATATTCATCCACCATGGATTGATGCCATTTTTTATGTTTTATTGTTTCTGTGAAAGTAGTGGGTTCAATGGAAGCATGGGTGATTAAGTCAAAATTGTATTGACATGAGTGGGAACTTCTAGTTCCTATGTTGTTTTGTTCATCTTGGTGAACATCTTTGACCAATTGTGTAAACCATATTGGTCTACTATGTTGTGCTAGTTGTGAAGATTCTGGATGTTTGAGGAGTTGGGGGATAAATCCATTGATGCTGCAAAATCGTGTTTGTGAGGAATGATTGTGCCTTGTATCCTAAGGATTTTCTATCTTCATAACCCTTCATTACTATCTTGAAATGATGTTTAACTGAATTGATTTTGATCAAGCCATCTTCCACGATAATTTGATGTCCTCCTTGTCTAATTAGGACCAAGGACAACACATTCATTTTAAGGGTTATTTAACATACCAAACATTGGAACATAATACTTTTCCAATTCCTGGAAGAGAAAAATGAACTAAGCCTTTTCCTTAAGGAGTATGGTTTTGTCATCTACCAAATATTTTGGATTAAATTCCATATCCTTACATGTACAAAAATAATATTCTTTGTAACACATACGTTGATTAGTTCTTGTATCTAGTATCCAATCATCTTTGTAATCCTTTCTCATTAGCTTGTTAGTGGCAACTTAATCTACAAAATCCATGAAGGGAAGATGTAGGTGATGGATTTACATCACATGATTTTTTTTTCCAGTGTAAATGTTTTGTAGAATAGGCTTACCCATAGAAGTAGATGAGAAACTTCATGAGGGAATCTTAATAGGAAAGTCCAATTACATCATAAAGCATGAATTTTGTTTGTTGAAGGAATTTTGGTAGAATAGGTTTACACATAGAAATAGATGGGAAACTTCATGATGGAAGTTGAATAGGAAATAAAGTTAAGATTAGGGTTGCAGTTAGTGTACACAAATTCAAATATAATAATTTGTTTTGAAATGAATGTTTTTTATTAATATAAGTAATTATGTATTGTTTTCAATAGATAGGTTTGCCCAAAAGATTATTTTTTAACCACTTAGATATTTTAATTTATGAGAAAAATATACTTAAAAATTTTAGTGGTTGGTTATTGATGGAGAAAAAATCTTTACATGTAGTTTCAAAAACAAATACAGAACGATTGCAATTTGTCACACCAATTTAAGTGTTCAGTCTTTTTGCAAAGGGTCATGATGTTATGTGGATTCATGGCCTCCTTCTTCTATGCAAGCAGTTTTAGTTGACAAGCCCTTGGGTGGATTAAAGAGATAATATGAATTTGAGAATTTGGACTAAAAAACGAGAAACAATTTATCGACCTAATGTAGCATCTGCAAGGTATCTAAAGTCAACAATAACTACATCAATGACACATCCTTTAATGGATTGGAAAGAAATCTAAAATAAACATAGGGAAATGGAAAATTTGTTATTTCTTCATATTCATAGCCTAACCATACAAAGGCACAACAATCACCTTACAAAATTGTGAAAGCAACCAAGTTGGTAGTAGGTCGAATCTTATATAAATATTAATTTCTTAAGGGGAAATATAAAATTTAAGGTTTTTATTTATAATTAAAAAATAACCAATTTTTTTTAATATGAGAATTCATTACAATAAAGTAAATTATTATTTATATTCTCATGTTGTGTTAATGATGTAAAATTAAAGAGTATTTAATGGAGTTGTGTTAATGATGTAAAATTAAAGAGTATTTAATGGAGTAAGTTAAGAAGTAGACAAACTCAATCATATTTATATCAAAATTCTTTTCCAAATCCAATTGAAATTTTGTCAAAAGTCATATTTTCACCTAATTGATGGGAACTTTGATCATAACACTTTATTCTTAAATATTTCAATCCATTTTAAAAAAATAGATATCATGAAACTTTAAAATTAAATATATTAAATTAAAACTTTACTTTATTAATTTTTTTTTTTTTTTAACCAAAACTCAGTTTTTAACTTACTCCAAATTTAATTATACTAAAACCATCTAAAATTTAAGTTTCTTTCCTTTATAATAAACAATTCATCACTACATGATAAAAACATATTTTTTAAAAGATTTAAACTTGAGTTATTTGAATTATAGTAAATAATTCATGATTACATGATAGAAACATTTTTATGAAATATTTAACCTTGAGTAAAGAATAACATTACTCTTACTATACTAATCAACCAAACCCTTTGTTTAATAATTTATCTTTGTTTATTAAAGATAGAAATTTATATTTATTTGAAAAAAAATATTATATTTGAAAAGAGAATCTATATCATATTTCAAGTTTGGAGAAGAGATTGAATTTGGTGGCTATAATTCTATTATTCAAACTAAACAAGTGTTGCATAGCAGTATAGTCCCTGTCGGGTTGAATTGAGAATAAATGCACAGGGATGGGAAAAGGTAGCGGAGGCAGATGAAAACTACAACGAAGATGTGGCAAGCAACATGAAGCATAGGTGGTATCCATGCAATAAATGACACGTGGCCTATAGAGTCCCATTTATTTTTTGAAACTATATAAGCCATTTTGCTATGTTAAAAGTTATATGCATAGCAGGCGAAAAATATATGCATGAGAAAAAGATAAATCAAATTAAATAAACACAATTTCTTGACATTCAACATAGTTGAAGATAAAAAAATATGAGCACATAAATATAAAAGGAGATAAAAAATAATTTTATTTGAAATATATCAAAAAATAATATTGTCTGTTACATATTCCTGGAAATTGAAATGCGTTTGTCATATAGACTGGGATTGGGGCTCTCGCGGACCATAAGATAAATATGTACAAGAAATAGGACCGTGTAAAGAAGAAGTGGGCAACGGTAGAGTGTGATACCTGAAAAGAAGAAATTGAAAGGTATCAGTCTTTGGGTAGACATTTCTATTTAAAAAGGTGGAACAACTGGATTGATAAACAAAGAAGGATGTGATCAGTATAGACTTACAATGATGGTACATATCAACCCTTTTGCTATTTGCTTGTTGATGCTACTAAAATTGCTAACTGCCTGTTGCCTTTCGTCAGTGACCTGCTTCAATTCCCTTTCGACCCATTCTTCAATGCAGCTTCTCAAGGGGGCGACGTTGATCTCATTCCAGATTTTTATGTTGAAAAGTTCCTTTTCTAATTCCCTTAGATCGATAGAAAGATTATGCAGAGACTGGTCAATTTCTTCATTCTGTACCGAATAGTTGACTAGCCAGTTATCCATGTCATCTTCACCATATTCAAGGATGTTGTAAAACTTTTCTAAAGACAATGCCTTAAAAATATCAACTTGTTTATCGAAGTCTTGCTTAGTTAAGGGCAAGGAGTTGACGATTAAGTTGGGGCCTTGGAATTCGTTGGTCCTTTCAGCTAAGTCTATTTTGGTCAGCTTTGTGAATAATTTTTCTTTCTTTGATATGGCTTGTTCACATGATTGGACAATGAGATGCAGGTTCTTCACTTTCTCTTTCCAGCATGCATTTAATTGAGTGATCCAGTTTTTGGAGGGGAGATCGTGTTCTCTTCTTTTCGTTTCTGTCATGTTGTTGACATGGATGCCAAAAGGAAGGACCATGTGTAAATAGAAACATTCTTCATTTTCAAAATCTGCCTACAAATGTTCGAGCAAAGTATGTGCCTTCGTTCCAAGGGAAGCCATGGTTTGTGATGTTTCCCACGCCTCAACAATTAGCTCCATTCTTTTCTTGATATTATTCTCTACATATCCTTTACACAATGCGAGGAGGATGGAGGATCCTTTTAACTTGGCTGTAGGGGTGGCAGGCACGACTATTGCTAAAGGTCTGGTAAGCAATGGCATAGGAATCAAAGCTTCTTCCAATTCCTTGACTCGGTTCTTCAGTCTGGCATTCTCGGCCTCAATGCCTTCAATGGAATCATCAAGAGCATATCTGGTTTCTCCGTGAAGTCGAGAGAGTTGGGACGACCGCATGTTTGCAAGGTTAACCTCTTAATGATATTTTCCTTTCTTATTTTTTACATCTCTCTTTTTAATAATTAATTTTTTAGACTCGCTGTAAAAAACAACGCTTTGGAACACGAAGGATTCATCTTCGTAAAAAATTTCGGTATCAACTATGTCCATTGGATGACTATGTTGGATGGTGTCTCCAGGCCGATCAAAGTTACAGAATATGCTATCCAGATCAGGCTCAAGTTCCATGTTCTCACTCTCAATTTTCGGCTCTTCCGCCTGTCCTACAATTTTTTTTCTCTTCTTGTCCACGAGAAGCTTGTGATAACTATCAATTTTAGGGTGAGGAGGGTCATTATCTCCTCCTCCATTTGAAGAATTTTGAATTTCTTTCTTGTTGTGGTGGGCTGTTGGAGTGATGCTCTGGGATGTCGTACTTTTGGGAGTGTTATCCGCCGATTGAACACTCTTCTCACCGGGGCCTTTTCCCTATTGCTTGTACAATTCAGTGGTGCTTTGCAGTGTTTCTAGGTCACCGACATTAGAAGCATGAGCGTTGTCTCTAGTGTCTCTGTTTTCGCTCATGTGTTTCTTGAAAACAGAATTGTCAAGGCCAAGTGTTAGTAAATGTTCTATTTTTTTTTTGGGGGGGTCAAACCCTCTTAAGCTTTCAACATATCTTAGGTTCAATTTGTTGAAATGGACTGCAAATTCATCAATCTTGTTGATGCTCCTCAACACGAACTCCCCGACTTTCTAAGGTAGAGGAATGAACTATTTTTTTCTCTTCTCATGGAATAGATGCGACCAATAGTTGTATTGCCTTGCTATTTCTGTAACAAACATTATGTCTGTAATGTGACATGGAAGGAGAGAAGGTTTTTCCTTGGAGCCAAAAACTCTTATGACACTGTAATTATCCATTTGTTCAAGTGCCCCCTTCCTTTCTAAAAATTTGGTTTCCTGGTTAGATATGCGGGGAGCATCTTCTCCTAACAATAAAACTTTGAAAACAGACAGAAAGTCATTAAGAGCCTCATAAAAATAGTGGGAGGCCTTGTGCTTCCACAAGGCCTGGTACCATAACGTTATTGGGTCGAATTCCCAGTTTACCTTCTTGGATAGAGACAGTTTTGGAAACAGACAACAATGTGCTATCACAAAAACCAAGTAAGATGACATATAAAATTTCTTTTCCTTTTTGAAGCTTGACAATTGGGAACAGATTTCATGGGAAATTAGCTTCCCCCAATAAAAAATGGCTTGTTCCTTGACTGTGAGATACAAAATATAAAGAACCACGTGGGAAATAGTTGTTGTGGATTCATGTCCCGTTATTCTTGTAAACAACCAGGAAATTTCCCGGAATGGATTTCTAAATGAACTAACCTGCAAGCTTGTGATATCTTCAGAAACTGCCATCGGGTCTTCCAGGAACTCGGGCAAGAGGTCCAACCTATTATTTTTCTTTCTTAGAAACTGTTTGGAATCTTCTTTTCTGAACGTTAATGTTGGCTCTAACAATCTTACCATCTGGCAGAAGACCTGAGGTGACAAAGAAACATAAGAGTTGTCCCGCTGTGGAATAATTCTTTGGCCTGAAATATATTTATTGGCGCACCAAGAGACCAACTCCTTATAGTAAAAAACTTCAAGGACACAGCTTGCACGAGCAATCTTAGAGGTCCAAATTATTTCGCTCTGGGCGGAAGGGGATGAGTAGTAAGAATATGCCCTGGACCACTAGAAGTTCTAGTCCTCGCGCCCGAAGATGTTCACTATATCTCCACAGAATTGTTGACGAGCTAGTGCCATAAGTTTATGAGAACATTAGTTTTCTCCAGACGATGGTTGACCTGAACAGTTGGAGGGGATAATATAACCCTTTGCAAATCTTAGTTAAATGGTTGTGAATGGGAAAGCTCCTCGAGGCTTTTGCTCATTAATGACAATCTCTATGGGTGCTGCATGATGAGCTGTTAGAAGTAAAGCTTACTTATTGCATACTTAGAAGTGCGAAGGTGGCGGGTACAACGGAGAGCAATTAAGGATTGGAGGTTTTGTGAACGTGCCAACTCGACGACATGCGAATGACATTCCATGATTTTGAAATTAAGACTCGAAAGGGATAATATAACCCTCCCCAAATCTTGGTTTAATGCGTATTAATGGGAGATCTCCTCGAGCCTTTCGCTCATCAATGACAATCTATACGGTTCTTGCATGGTGAGCTGTTAGCATTATATATATATATATATATATATATATATATAGACAAGTGCGAAGGTATAAAAAGCGGTCGGATGGGATTCAAAATAGGGTTACAGGGGATACTCAGGAGAGGTGAGTGTCCGACGGTCAAATTTTATGTCTCAGAATTTTGACTGCAAAACGTGTAAAACATAAGAGAGCATGATGGGGCACTTCAACGGCCTGTTTGTATATTTGCGGAATTCCAGGTAAGTGGCTAAGTATGGAATAGGGAAACGGTCGGTCGGACTTGTTTTCAGAATTAAGGATTGAAGATTTCATGAATGGGCCAACCCGACGATGCGTGAACGACATTCCATGATGTTTGAAATTAACACTCAGAAGGGATAATATAACCCTCAGAAAATCTTGGTTTAATGCGTATTAATGGGAGATCTCCTCAAAACTTGGTTTAGCATTAAATCTTGCTAATTGCATATTTAGAAATAAGACCTTCTGTACACACACACACACACACACACACATAAACAATATTTTTTATTATAAATAAGACTCTTTTATATATACATAAGTATGAACAACGGTCGGACGGGCTTGAAAGTAGGGTTGCAAGCAATACGGAGGAGAGGTGAGTGCCCGATGGTCAAA
>ML790317.1:349351-367591 GCA_009831015.1 Picea engelmannii | reverse complement strand
TTCATTACCCTTTAGGGATGGGAGTCCCGATAGTCTTTCATCATGTCGTGAATCAGCCACATACTCCTTCTCCTCATTTTTCTAGCTTTCCCACACGAACTCCCAAATTATCTCTTTACGGTTCTATTTTTTACCTGCATCACTGCAGTATCATGAACCCTCCATTTCATCCACAATCAGTTTGCCCATCTGCGAACCTACCTTCATTTCACCTACCTCATACAGAAACTCAACAATGGGGCCCCCACCCTTCATCAGTTTTTCAAGCAAATTCTGCCCTTCATGGGCCACCCATATCACACTGGGGCACCCGTTTCTGTATTTGTACGTTTCTACCCAAATTATTCATTATTTATTGTACAAACGCCTTTATTTCCAGTCATTACATTTTCTTTTATCGTCACCTTTGGCGACTTGCTTCCTTCCTTTTGGCCACACGCAACCCATGTCACCCTTGGTTGGGGCATTACTTATCATCTACCCTTGTCGGCATCGTCCATCTCTTCAGAGTACCCCATAGGTCACTTACCTCTACCCTCTGAATTTTTTCACTTTGACCTGCCTTTGGCACAACTTATCACCGGTCTCGTCGTCCCCCTGACACTCGACCTCATTACACGGTTGCGGCCACTCTTTATCTCATACATCCTCCAACCAAGGGAAGTCTTGAGTCTTCCCACTTCTCGACTTCGTCCATGTACCTCTGCCACTTCCTCACCTCAGTAGATTCCATGAAGCCCTTTGCTTCTGGGAGTCGCGTTCCCCTTTTTTCGACATCAGCGCAATTTTCTGGAAGGGCGACAGTATCTTGATTCTCATTCTCCATTCAATGAGAGATCTCAGACGGCACAGGGTGAAACACCATCGCTCCCTGCTGTCGTTGGCCCCCATAACATTCGCCGCCAACACTTTCTCATGTTATGGTGGGTCTTACTTTGCGACTATTGCAGTTATTTCTATCATTTTCCGAAGACCTCTATACTTGGTAGGGCCATCAATGCCTGCATCATCGCCGATACTTATTACCATGATCATTTCCTATTATTTAGAGTATGTTCCTTTGCAGAATTGTCTTCTGCCTTTTTTCATCACCGCCCCCGAGGGCACTGCAGTTGTCTACACCAACACTTCAGTCATATTTTTTCAGAGTTACATGACACGAGCATGGGGCATGCCCGCCTCGTTTGTACACAATTTTCTATTTTGCGCACCTCATAGAAGGTCGGGTCCTACCGGTTTTTTTTTTCTCCAACGGATCACTCTGAACGATCCCACTATTTCTCTATCTTACAACAACATTCTCAGTAGAAGAAACATTGATGGATTTCGGCTATACGTATGCTCCTAACCTCATCCATTAGGGGGCATCTGTTATCACTGAAATTTCATCCGCACATGGCGACAAGAACTCAGCATCGTCAAACAACAATGAAGTCATTCATGGCCTTGAATTAATCTCACAGCATTCAAAAAAGGTCAAAAACTATACAAAGTAGTGAAAAATTGAAGAGCGCTTTACAGAAGTTGGGCGTGCGCGCAAATGCACGGAATAGGAACGTAGCAAGCGTGCATACGCGCACGATGCGCGACTGTTAGCGCAAAAAGCCACACACCTATTAAACGGCGCATTTATGAATGTGGTCGGCCTCCCAACCACTTATGGTTCAGCTCCCAAGCTGATTTGACCTCCAAATCCGGGCTAGATCCGAATGGTGGGCTGGTCAAAGACCTAATAATGCCCTAAATGGCCTCTTTTCACACTACAAAGCAGTTACACAATAACCTAATGCAATGTTATAAAAATCCATGAATGCACCTCATTTTCTCAAGGAATTCCAAGTAATGTTATGCTGCCTATATTGTTTTAAGGACTCCATCCTTGACAAGAACACATTGGCACCATTTCATTGAGCAATCCACCTCTCCATTGAGTGGATTTGCAAAGATTTCTTTCATGATCATTTTCATTTTCTTTGTTGTAAGGAGAGCAATCTTGTGAGGGTCCAAGAGCCTTCCCTTGGAGGAAGAAGGGACTCATAGTCCCCTTTCTTCTTGGTGCTTTGATTTCATCAATAGATCAGCCTAAAAATATTGGTGACATGGGTCTTTTTTCTTTTGTTATCTCTATGTCCCTATGCTTATGATTTTAGTTTGTATTAGTTTAATTCTTGCTTATAGTTTTGTTTTTCTTTCTCTAACTCTTTCCTCTACAACTATCCTGCTCAACAAGACCCAACTGGGCATGCAAGCACCTCTTATTTGCTCACCAAGGTGACGAAAAGGGTGCAACAATGAGAACAAATATCACCTTACTAAAGGGGGAGTGGAATATATTGTTAGATCCCACGGCATGAAGGTTAACACCACACTTGTTAATGCAGGACAAATGAAGAGACTCATAAGCACTAATAAGAGATATGTACTCATGGTCCTAAGGGAAAAGGATGTCGGAACATCCGATGCCTTCCAAGGATGTGATCCTTCTCATAAGAAAGAATTAATTGATATTGTTTCTAAGTATGATGATATTTTCTAGGAACCAGATGGATTACCTCCTAAGACGGAAATCCAACATGAAATACATCTTCAATAGAATTCTCCTCTTCCTAATGTGGGCATGTACAGGATGTCAATTGTAGAGATGACATAGATCAAAAAGCAGGTACAAGGCTTATTGGGTCAAGGGTTCATCAGGCCCAACTCATCTCCTTGTGGTTCTCCGATCGTGATGGTGCCAAAGAAGGATGGCACATGGCGAATGTGTCTCGATTATCAAGCCTTAAATAAAATCATAGTGAAAAATCGATACCCTCTTCCTCGTATAGATGATTTAATTGATCAATTAAATAATGTTGTTTTTTTCACCAAGTTGGATTTGTGCAGTGGATACCATCAAATCAGGGTTGCAAAACAGGATGCATGGAAAACTACCTTTAAAACCAAGAAGGAATTGTTTGAGTGGTTAGTTATGTTGTTTGGTATTTGTAATGCTCCGAGAACCTTCATGCATGAGATGAATGATGTATTCAGGCCATTCCTAGATGATTTAGCGATTGTATATTTAGACGAAATTCTTATATTTAGTCGAACTTGGGATGAACATGTAAGGCATATAAAGCAAGTATTGGGTACTTTGCAGAGGATAAATTTGTATGTAAAACTATCCAAATGTGAATTTGGTAAGACTGCACTTGTATACTTAGGTCATATTGTAGGAGGAGGATAATTGAGAATTGATCCTTCCAAGATTGATGTAATTGAAAATTGGACTGAGCCCAAAAGTGTAACTAAAGTACGAAGCTTCTTAGGTACAGTCCAATACTAGAGGAGATTCATTTCAAACTTCTCTTTTATTGCAGCTCCTTTGCATGCCTTAACCAATGTGAAGAACACTTTTCAGTGGGGAGGAAAGAAACAAAAAGATTTTGACGCTTTGAAGGAAAAGATCAGTACCACACCATTATTAGCACTACCGAATATTCAACAACCTTTTGAGATCGAGACAGATGTCAGTGGATACGCCATGGGTGCAGTATTGATGCAATATCATAATCCTATATTCTACCCCTATGAAACTTTTAACCAAGTTGTTGTTAACTATCCTACATATGATAAAGATTTGTATGCATTAGTTGAAAGCGTAAAGAAATGGAAGCACTACTTGTTAGGGAAGGAAACAATCATACATACAGATCATTAACCCTTACAGTATCTCCAAGCACAAACCAAGCTGCAACAATATTGACATTATAGGTGGATGAGTTTTCTTCAACAATTTCATTTGGTAATCAAATACAAAAAGGGCACGAGTAACAAGGTAGCTGATATGCTTTCTAGACATCCTATTGTTGCTTCTATTATTTTGAAGAATGCTTCTTTATCACATGATAGCTATGTGGAACAATATGTTGTTGATGAATGTTTTAAAGAAGTATTTGAGAAGATAACCCATGGTGCACAGGTAGAGAACTATTGTCTGTAAGGAAAACTACTCTACCATCTTGGAAATTTATGTATTCCTACAAGTGAATGAGTCCATGTAATATGAGAAGCTCACACTTCTCTTGTGTCTAGGCATTTTGGGGTAGGAAAAACTATGGCTCATCTACAGAGATTTTGTTACTGGCCTCAGATGAAAGCAATGGTAACTAAATATGTAAAGGGGTGTGTGATGTGTTCTACTTGTAAGCCCACTAATAGAAAAGAGAGACTATACTCACCACTTCCTGCTCCATCCCATCCATGGGGAAGTATCTCCATGGATTTTGTAGGGGGTTTACCAATGTCAAAAATGGGTCATGACTATTTGTATGTTGTAGTGGATAGGTTTAGCAATATGTGTATCTTGATGCCATGTAAAAAGAAGATCACTGCCAAGCAAACTGCTAATCTCTTCTTTCAGTATGTTTGGGTTCACTTTAGGTTACCAACATCCATTATCTCATATCGAGATACTCGATTCCTTGGAGATTTTTGGACAATCTTGTGGAGAATGATGGACACCAAGTTGAATACGAGCATTGATTTCCATCCACAGATCAACGAACAGACAAAGGTTGTTAATTGAACAATGGTACTTTTGCTTCGAGGCTACTACAACAAGCATCCCAAGTTGTGGGATGAACAAATACCCTATGTAAAACATGCTTACAATCGAGCCTTACATTCCTCCCCTCAATGTTCGCCTTTCGAGACATGTTTTGGTTATTTTCCTAAGGTCCCTTTAGACTTGATCTATGGGAGAGATGTCAATTCAAATGAAGAAAGAAATGAAGGTAGGGCCCAAAATTTCATTCGGAGGATCCAACAGGTACACCAAGCAGTCAAGGAATAGTTGGAGAAAAGTCAAGCACAATATAAAGCTCAACATGACAAGCATAGGGTTGATCTGCAATTTCGAGTTGGAGACCAGGTATGACTTCACATAAACAAGGATAGATTGAAGGGTGAAGGCAAGAAACTCAAGCCCATCCGATATGGATGCTTCGTTATTTTGGAGAAAAGCGGTACCAATGATTTTCATCTAGATATTCCACATTATATGCATATTTACTCAGTTGTAATTGTAGAAAACTTGAAACTTTTTGAGTCTCCCATGATCATGGATCAGGGTGAGGAAGTTTCAATACCTTCAGTTGATGAGTTTTCTCCTGATTACTTGGACGAGTTGAAGGAATTTATCATCCTGGACAGAAGGACGAGGACTTCATGCAGGGGTGATGTTGATTATCTTTGAGTGGGATTAAAGGGCACACATCCAAGAAAGAAGAAGTGGATTGAGAAGGACAAGGTGAGGGAACTCTTCCCTCACTTATCTGTTGATTGATGAAATATTTTAGTGGTCCAAAAATCTATCAGTGGGAAGTCATGATCCAAAACGGATCCAAAGAAGACTAAGGATAACTCGGAATTCACAGAAGCAACTTAGGAAGCTCAGAATGGCCTCAACAGAAAGAGAAAGGGAAAAAAATAAAATTCTTCAAAACTCGGTGAAATTAGCATCATCACAAAGAGAACATCACACGATTTCCAACAGCGTAAACGACTCGTCAAACAGAGTTACAAATCAAAAGATATTTGTGGTCAAAGTTTTGGTCAAACTAGCCTAGTCAGCGAGGATGAGTCAGAATCTGTATTGATGATGTCAGCATCAGTACAGATGATGTCATCATCTGTACAGTATATGTGGCACACGCATATGGTGACATGTTTCATGCTAACATTAGCATGATGTCATCATGGTGATGTGGCAACACTAGAGGCTGACGTGGCAACCGTACAACCACGTGGCAATCGTACAACCACCCAACAGGCCGATGTGGTAGGATGACATGGCAGAGGTGATGTGGTTTTCCATGAAATGTGGTGAAAGGCTATCATGTGGCCCAGCCATGGGCTTCCATGTGGCAGCAGGAAAATGCCCAAGGATGCCCAACAACCAAAATTTAAAAGGGGTAAAGGAGTTGGCTGGCGCCAACCCCCAGTCTGTTAAATTCATAATAAAATCCACTGTGAGATCTGGTGGGATCTTCCAAAGCCAAACCATACTCCAAAGTTAGCAGCAAGCCCAACAAACAGCACATATATATACATGCCTTGTATTAAAATGGAGGTCTGCGAGCTTGACCCCAAAACCTTCTCTAACCAAAGCGCTTTAAATATATCCGCCAACCAACAAACCAAACGACTTTGTTGGTATATCCGCCTGTCGAAATTACTTAAGAGCTTAGTTTTCTAGAGTTCATGGGCCAGACCAACGGGTGCGCGACCATACGGATGGGCACAAAAAATGAAAAATTCCTCGAGAATTCAATTGCAGGTGCAAGAACGAAAACCAAGACGAATTTTCTCAAGGGCCTGAAAATGCCAGACTCAGATCGAGGCATGGAGACAATCATTTTTGGGTAATTCGATGCCATGAATTCAGTTGTTCTATTTGTTTTCTAATCTAAGCAAATATTCTGCAGCTTAACTCTAGAATGAGGTATACTTATGTATTTTGCCAAATTATTTTGCTGAGTTAATAAAAAGGCCTACCCATTTGAGAGGAGGACCCGAAGACGTATTCCACCAGGGACGAACTCTGTTATCATTTTTTTATGTTCAGATCTAATGCATACGTCTCTTCATTATTGGCTTATTCCTTCTTTAGGGTGCACTTCAATTTATGCTCATTTAATACAATTCTTTAATAAGTCACATTGATGAAAATATCCCGGATCAATATTGTACTTTTCAATTCATAAAAATGCAAGGATTGATTGAGAAAAGATCATTTCCAACGAATTATTGTTCCAGTTGGGAAATTTCAGGAAGAGTTAATTTTTTTACATGTCCTTATACTTGATTTTCACCATTACATATTGTCATGTCTTCAAAGTCTTTCCTTTGGCTAAGCAGGTCAATTGTAAAATCAACCATGTTCAAATGTGGCATCCAACTCTTTGGAAACAAAATACGACTTACTACTTATACAAAGTAAATAATGCATCCATTTCTTCTTTCAAAAAACTTATTCATGGACCAAACACATCTAGATTGTATCTAGAAGAAACTTCCTTCTTAGATAAGAGAGGAAGATTTGAAGCAATGCAAAATTTCAATATTATCAGCCTTTATTTCTCTCGTGAGAAACCCTCATATCTACCATATTATGTTTCAGATAAGATATTGCTGTTGAAGTATGCAATCAATATAAATTTTGGGACCATTTATTTAATGAGAAGAGGAAATATAGTACATTTATTTGCCATGGAAAATTGGGGAGATGATTGGAAAAAACACACACACATTAATGACATCTTAGTGTAGTTTGATCAGTTCAATCTTTAAAAAACAAATGAAATCAAGGGTTTTGACCCTAGCCAACTATTTATGAAGCACATGACGTATGTAGGGTACAATGTATCATTTGATAATACATTTTTGTTTGGAGAAGAAGAGGGCGACAAGAAAAATCCCTAATTGTTACTTGATGAGAAAAGGAAAGAGCATATTGAAATAGTCATCAGTACAACTGATCAACATAGAAAACAAGGAAGAGTCATGAATGAAAGGATTTCTCAATCTCATAATATTTCTAAAACAAGCGGCCTACCCAAAGGAAAATCTCAGTTTGCAATTCAATATCAAAGGAAGTCGTCGATTGATAATTTTGATGAAGGAGGTGAACAAAACCCTCCCAAGGGAAATCTAGAAAGACCACACAAACTCCCAGTCACCAACAAGAGGAAAAGAAGAAAAAATAAATAGAGAAAGTGAGAGAATACCTGAAGAGGAAATCGTTCTTGAAGAGATGGAGCTTGATGTAAATATTGAAGAAATTGAATTTCTAGATGAAGAGCAAATAATGCAAGAGAGAAGAGCAATTGCAATAGAATTGGCCACCCAATATCCAATTGTATTTGATGAGGAATCTCTTACCCTGCACAGTGTCACGTTTGATAAAAATTCAAGAAAATTGGTTATGAGAAAATCAATTCAAAAAATAACAAGGTTCAAGGAAAATTTAACTAAGAACTGGACTTCAATGGATTTTTACCCTCCAAAATTGTACAAATTCATGAAGCTACAAGAGAATACCTAAAAATGTCATTTGGAGATATAGAGAATGAGAATGCCAGTTTAAAAGACAAAATTAGAGAATTAGAAAGTGCTTTAATGCCCCCACCACGATTCGCCAATCCAATTTCCATAATACAACCTTGGAGAAGTCTTTAGGGAAGACCGAAATCCAGATCTAGACTAAAGGGAGCATCAAGTCTACTTATTTCCATTAGGAAGTATGTCAGAGAAAATGTTCAGAAGAGAGTGTCCCTTACTCTCAAAACATGGGAATTTGTGACAAGTTTTATTTCCTTGGGCTCAAGAATGACAAATTTCAGGCAATACCTTCAGGACGATCTTGAAAATGACAAAGAATTTTATAAAGGGGGCATATCTACTTTCGTTGCAAAAGTTTCAAGTGCTAGCGAGTACCACCGAAAAGAAGAGGATTTTCCTTTTGAAATATGTATATAACAACTAAAGGCTTGTTGGTTAAAGAGAATAAAGAGTTTAAAATACATTCTAGTTGAGTGTGACACTATAAGTGTGAGAAGAGCAGAATTATATTTGAAATTAATTAAATTGGATTTAGCTAGATCAACTGGAGATGTGGAAGTTAGTTGTGTGAATAAAAATGAAGACATTGAGGACACACTTCACCAAATTTCGATGGACTTCAAAGATCTGGATTTTTTTTTTATTTAACATTAAAGTAAGGCAAGAAATAACCATGGCACCAATGAGATATTACATCAAGAACTGGTTAAAGAAATCCTTAACTAAAATAACCAAATCAGATCAAGAAGAATCAATTGTAACATGTTAATCAATTCTAGTGAAGGAGAAAATAAAATTCACACCAACAAGTATATAATGAGAGAGGGAAATTCCAACACAGTAAGTAAATCAACCAGCTTCCATAATTTCCTATTCTTCACACTTCTCGTTCATAAATCATCCAGTGGTGTCTTTTCATTCTTTGAGAACCCATAACCGATATCTAATTGTCTCCTTTTTCTTCTTCCAGGTCCAAGTCTACTTTATTTTAAGGTCCACAGGAGCCCATCCCAGTCCATTTGGATGAACACAATACTTTAATTTGTGTCTTATTGTAAAACAAACTATTATTTTTGAACTCCCTAGAGAATTATTTCAGGGTTCAACTTTAATGACTTTTCAGACTTCAAATTTTTTAGTTTGAGATTTTTAGAGTGTACCTATCATATTCTCTTTCAGTTTAAATGCCACGCTCTTTTAAATTTCTCTGCATTGTGGACTTATACATTTCTATCTTATGAATGTGACCAAATATTATTATGTTGTTATGGATGTGAGGAATTTGTTATTTTCATATTATGGTTTCACTATCTATGTATAATATTGTGTAAATATTATATTTTAAGTCTGTAAAAGTTTCATGGTCCTTCACTCAAGAACTTTTTCTTTGTGAATATACTCTTATACTTTAAACTATATTTTCATAGTTTATTTTTAAGTAATAAATATTTTGGGGTTTGTTGTTTATCACTCGCCTATTTGATAGAATAGTCTAAGAACAAAAAACTATATCTTTCAAAAAGACAATAGAGGAGTACCACCTCTATAAAAATGCTAGGGGAAATTATATCCTCGTGAGGTTGTTGTTGGTATTGTGATCAATCTGAATATCAAAAATTTTGGCGACCATACTGGGGAGAACACAATGATGGTTTCGTGAACCAGAGTTTTAGTGACTCAACCAGAACCTAATCAACCTCATTTACAAGTCGAACTAATAAATCAAGGAAGTGTCTTTCATCAACTTTACGATTTGTTATTGAGAACAACAAAAATTCAATTTTCCCGGGAGGAAGAAAGAGAGATAGAATTGAGATAAAGAATATGGTTGTGAAATCCAAGAAAAAATGGAACCTTATAAAGGTCCACTAACAAGAAGTAAGTGCAAGAAAATTCAACTTCATGAAGTTGGTGAAAGTTCCAAATCATAAATAAGAAGAACCCTAATCATGGGTGATTGAGAAGAAAGAAATGAGATTCCTAAGAATAAAGAAGAAAGAAATGAAAGACAAAGAGTTCCAAGAAAAAGAGATAGGTCTAACCCGCTTAATTTACAAGGAGAACACCATACATTACCAACCCTCCATTAAGGAGTTCTACCAGTTTTTTCAAGCGACATAATCATGGATCCAAAGAGACACATGGATCAATTCCTAAGTGTTTATGATATCCATTTAATTTAACATGATGATGTGATGGTCATAATATTTCTTTAGACCTTGATAGGTCCAACTTATGAATGGTACCTTTCTCTCCCAACTCGATCAATCAGATCATTTGATGACCTAGATAATATGTTTATGACTATGTATGCACCTCCTATTTCATATCATATGTTGCTTACCCAATTTACTCAAATCTATCTCAAGAAGGGAGAAAGAATCATAGATTTCAATTTACGATTTTCCAAGAATTTGAATTAAAGACCAAAAGATCAACGACCAAATGCTCGTGTTATATTTGGATGTTATAAGAATGCAATGCCTACAAATTTGAATTATGCAATAAGATCTACGCAGATAAATGATTTGCATGCAACCATATAAAAGGAAACAAAGATGGAAGAATTTATGTTGGAGACCAATGATGATCCCAAGATCATTCTTGGGAAAGTACAAACACAAATGAATACTCTTTCCATATCACATCAAGGACCATATACTTCAAGAAGTGTTGAAAATCGAGCAATATGTAGAGGGATCCTCCAAGGGGTTCCTCCTAATGTCATAAATCATCCAACAACCGCTCGGGAAACAAGACAAAAAATAGAGATTGCTCAAATGAGCAGAACCATCAGGCAGATGAAGAATAAAATTACTAGGCTAAAAATAGACGAAGATTTTGTCCCACCAAATCAAAATACAAGAGTTCCATTACAAGTTCAAAGAGTAAGAAATGATAGAAATAAGTAACAAATTCCAAGGGCACCRAGAGTGCCAATCCTAATGATGTGGTATTAGAAGAGATTGTGGAAGAAGAATTCTTTGGAAAATTTGATCAAGACGCAGACATCATCCAAGATGAAGTTTTAGAGTCAGTACAAATGGATGAAGACAYATCATCCTTTTACATTTTTGATGAAAAGTAAGATCCATACTATTCACAAGATAATGTTTTCCAGACTAGATAATAAGTGAATAATTTCAAGACGAAGGAAGCACTTTAAAAAGAAAAATAAAAACAAATATTGCAGAATCAACAAAGTAACAAACAATTACTAGTTAGGAAAATACTCCACTACAAATGAATTATAATCTGATTGATGACTTAGCCAAAATCAGAATTACCTTTCCCTTCATGGAGGTGGTGAATATGCCACAACAAAGAAAAAATATTTTGAACATATTTGATGATTCAAATACACAAATAGAATTTGTTGTCATGAATACCAAGCAACAACAAAATGTTTCATTATTAAGGCCAAGGGGAAAAGTCCCACCATTCTACATATCCATAGAAAATCATGACTTTACATTACATAATTTTTTGGTTGACAGTGGAGCAACAAAAAACATCATTCCTTTATCGGTCATGGAAGCACTAGGAATGGTATGCACAAAATACTATGACACTAGGGAAAGTATATATGCCATTGATTCAAGAAAGATCCCATCCTATGGTGAAATAAAATATTTTTGTGAATAGATAAGTGAAACACCTCATATCAAAACATTTTTCACTATTAAAGTAGTGGACTTACCTCCAACATATGGTGTTGTATTAGGAAGGGACCGGTGTTCGTTAATTGGAGGATATATCATGAATGATGAAAGTTGTATGATGTTTCCTAACAAACATGGTACAATGGTTAGGATCCCTCGAGAAAGTAGAAATCCTATATCTTTCAAGAAGAAAGAGAATGAAGTAATGCATAATTACATTGATGATGAAATCAGAAATTATGTTGTTCTCAGTCTAGAACAAACCAACCCTCTTAAGCAAGAGGAATAAAATTATTTTTAGGGTTTCTAGAAGTTGTCGTTTGATGGTTCTCGTTCTAAGTTTGGAAATGGAGTAGGAATTGTTTTTAAAAGTCCTCATTCTAGTAAATATATGCAGGACATCATATTAGAATTTCCATGTACCAATAAGGAACCAAAATATGAAGCACTAATACAAGGAATGATTCTTTCACTCTAGATGAAAGTAGAAAATCTAGTAGTAACTGGCGACTCAGAATTGGTTATAAATCATATAAAAAAGAAATATAGAATCAAGAAATAAAAGCTAAAACATTGTGCAAAAAGAGCATGTGAAGTCATGGACTCTTTTAACTCATTCAGTATCTCTTTCATTCCTTGAGATAAGAATCAAAAGGTCGATTCACTGGCAGTTGTTGCATCTCTCTTCAAACCAAATGATTTCCAGAATTAATCATAATACGTTTTGTGTTAAAAGAATTTTCAGGCCTTCAATACCTTACAATCAAGACTATCTAAAGTCTTCGAAAATGATGAGTATGTTGTTGATTTATTCATTGATTCAAGTATTTCTCCTAAAATACTTGGCGATCAAACTATGGTAGCCTTCTCAAAAGATTGTCTCAGTTTGGAATCTATTTTCACAAGGGATGATCAAACAAAAATATCAGTTTTAAAAGAAGAAGTATATGTCACGAAAGTTCAAGAGACACAAAAGATAAACATTGGTAAACATGATTCTCCCAAGTACATAATCTTAGCACCAATTGTACAATGGAAGAAATCAATCAATATACTTCTTTGTTCAAAGAATTTCATGATATTTTTTCCTGGACTTACAACGATCTCAAGGAGTATGATAAGTCATTTTTAGCACCTTATACCACTTAAAGAAGGATCAAATCCTGTAAAACAAAACTTAAGAATGATAAATGATAAGTTGAAGCCTTTAGTAACAGTGGAATTGGAAAATTTGAAGAGTGGGGAAATTAGTTTTTGTTTCGACTACAGTATCTAAACAAAGCAAGCATCAAATATAATTACCCACTCCCTAACATGGAGATGTTGTTACGACAAGTACGGGTTCGTCTTTATTTTCTATGTTGGATAGTTTTTCTAGATATAATCAAGTACTTGTGGTTGAGGAGGATAGACCCGAGACTGCATTTATTACACCATAGTAAACTTATGCTTATGTTTGCATGCCTTTTGGACTAAAAAATGTTGGGGAAACTTTCCAAAGAGAAATGGATCATGCTTTTAAATATTTGATTGGGAAGTTTATGGCAGACTATCAACATGATTTGACTATTCATTCCAAATTAAGAGAAGAGCATATCAAACATTTAATAGAAGTTTTTGAACATTGTAGATTGTATGGCATGTGTTCGAATCCTAAGAAATGTTTTTTTGCAATATCAGAAGGAATATTTTTGGGACATATACTGAGTAAAGAAGGTATATATATAGATACAGAAAGAGTGAAGGCCATTAATGATCTGAGTCCTCCAACATCTAAAAAGGGAATTCGATATTTCTTCAGGAAGATAAACTTTGTATGAATATTCATCCCAGACTATGCTACAATTGTGAAGCCAATCAACATATTGTTGAAGAAAAACAAAAAAATTAAATGGACTGAAAATATTCAAACAACATTCAAAAACATAAAGCATGAAAATGCTACTGCTCCAGTCCTTGTCATCCCAAACTTTGATAAATATTTTATATTGTATTATTTTTCTTCAGAAGAAATTGTTGCTTCCATATTGACACAAATGAATTCAAAGGGAGAAGAATTACCAATCAATTTAATGAGCAAAACATTGCATGATTATGAACTCAGATACTCATAGATAGAAAAACAATCCCTCTCTCTGGTTATTTAAGCAGTATCACATTTAAAGACATATATTTTATCATCTCATGTCATAGCTTATGTCCCAACCTCTCCAATAAAGATGCTTCTTAATCAACAATTAAGAGAAGGAAAATGGGAAAATTGGCTTGCTAAAATCCAAGAGTATGATATTGATATCAAGACTCTAAAAGAAGTCAAGGGACAAGGATTATGTAAGTTAATAACATTAATTGATGCAGTAAACACAAATATATCTATTTCATCGGGGACATCATTGTCAACATCAAAATGGTACAAAACATAATCTTTTATTTAAGTCTTGTCAGTTTCCCATTGGTATGTCTTGAAAAGAAAGAAGACCATTGAAAATGAATGCCAATCAATATGTATTAGTTGTTGAAGTCTTGTTTCAGAGAAATTTTGAAGGAATATTATTAAGATGTATTGACTTCATAATGGATCAAAAGGTTCTACAAGAGTTTCATGAATGTATTTGTGGTGGACACTTTACACCCACAACAACTGCTCATAGAATCATGAGAGCGGGATATTATTGGCCCACCATTTTTAAATATTCTTACTCAATTATTAGAATATGCATTTCTTGTCAATGTTTTTTAGGAAAGATGATGAAAGCAATAATGCCATTGCAACCTATAACAATCTAAGAACCTTTTACACAATGGTGACTAGATGTTATTGGACCAATCAATCCAAAATCGAGAAAAGGTCACTCATAAATGCTTATTGCAACTCATTATTTCACAAAATGGAAAGAAGCTATAGCTATGAAAAATTTTGATTATGAATAAATGATCACCTTCCCCAAAGATAATATTTTGTCAATATTTGGAGTTCTAGAAAAATTGATAACTGATAATGGATCAATCTTCATTGATTCAAAATTCACAAAGTTTTGTGAGGAATACAATATCATCATGGGTCAATCATCAAATTACTATCCCCAAGGAAATGGCTTGGCCGAGTCCACAAATAAAACATTGATCCAGATTCTAAAAAGGACGATTATTGTAAATTATAAGAATTAGCATATAAAGTTTATTGATGCACTATGGGACAATATATTTACACTAAAACACAGTACACGATTTCCACCATATACCTTATTATATGGAAAGGAATAAAAAATGCCTATTCATTTGGAATTAAATTCCTTAACTTGTGTTGTAAATACAAAAGATGTTGAACAAGTTTCCCCACTACAAAAAAGGTATTATCAGTTGATACATCTGGAAGAACAACGGAGTGAGGAATTAAGAAACATGACTCAAACAAAATAGACCATCAAAAGACATTTTGATCAGAGTGCATCAACAAAGGATTTTCAAAAGGGTCAGTTGGTGTTGTTATGGATTAACGCAAAAGAAAAAACGTCCATGCATACAAAGTTTGAGGCGCTTTGGATTGGACCTTATATGATTGGAAAATTTCTTGGGTACAACTCTTATTTGTTAAGAGACATGAAAGGCACAATTTAGATGTTGCTAGTCAATGGGAAACACCTTAAAATATTTTTCTCTTAAAAATTCTTAGTTACAACATGTATATAGTTTTCCTTCTCTGTATATATTTCTTAAATATTTTTTTTTTCATTTTTCTTTTCTCATATTGACTCCATTTCCCATTGATCAATATTCTGGATTCTTAGTAACCACAGGGGGTTACTGTCCCAAAGTTGGAGCCAATTTTTTATCCTCAAATGCATTAAATATTGTGCAATACCTCTTGTATATTCTTTTCATTTTTTCCCATACTTAGAATATTTTCGAGGTTGTTGTGGGTTTACTTAGTCTTGTTCAAACTTTTGTGATCTTCAAAATACACCATTAACTTCTGTGGCCCATGTTTTTCACATATAATTAGAATTTTTTTGAAAATAAGGTTTCACCATGGGTCTAGGATACTCCCCGATTGTCTTATCCACACCCGCGATCCTGCCATTGCGCGACCTTGTCATCCCGAATCACTTCTTATACCTAGTTTTGATACTTAGTCTATTTTTCTCAAGTCTCACCTACCGTGAGTCCGTGGGTCCATGGTAATTCTTCTAACTCTTCCATATGCTCCCGAACCCGCGATCTCATAATGCTCTCACCCCACCATTATATTATCCCACCGTTCCTCCATCTCGATTGTGTGTCACCCGGTGGTTGTCTACATCTTGTCTTGTCATATTCCCCAATGTATATTTAATACACATCTCCTAGAAATGACTAAAAATGGTTAAGTGTTAAAAACCATTATTAATGGCGATCTTCTCGAGACAACTCCTCTTTAATTTTAATATTAATTTTCATTAACAATTCTTGAGTCAAGATCCCATGAAGTGTATTAATATAAATGAGTGTATTTTGATAATAACATTTTAAAAAGAACTATACATTGATATGTCATCTTGATTAATTATGAAAACTCAAAGAAAGGAACAATTTTTGTGGAGATACCATCAACCTACTTGGATGAGAGGATCGAATATTTCAGTGGTCGCGGGCATAGAAATATTACTCTTCATTACCACTTTCAGAGAAGAGTTCAAACCAGATTTAGATGTTAGCAATTGTTATGGAAGGTTGTGTTCCAAAAATCTATGACTTCAAGGAGTTGATTTCGTGGTGCATTGAGAAATTTGACAAGAATAAGATAATATTATAGTTGCAAAGGGAATCTCTTATTTCCTTAGCCCCTTCAGTTCTTAAGAGGATTCTTAGACTCCCAGAGCCGACGATGAATTTCAAAAGTGCCTAAGTTGAGGACTTTTTAAATACAAAGAATGGAGGTTTTGAGCTCATACAAGAATATATTGAAGACCCAATAATTATTCTAGAGCACCTTTCAGGCATTTAGTTCAGTTCATTAAAAAATACATATCGAGAAATGGTGTGGATATTTTCCAGAGTATTTGGAAAATAATCTATGGCTATTATTCCCAGGCTCGCTCTGTATATATTTTACTTTTTAATTCATAAAAATGCAATGTTTGATTGGGCAAAGATCATTTCCAGCGAATTATCATTCTAGTTGGGAAATTTCAGGAAGAGTAAAATTTTTTTCATGTCCTCATACTTTATTTTCACCATTACATATTGTAACGTCTTCAAAGGCTTGCCTTTGGCTAAGTAGGTCAATTGTAAACTTGACCCCATTTAAATGTGGTATCCATCTCTTTGGAAACAGAAGGCCACATACCACTTCTTTGAAGTAAATAATGCATTCATTTTTTCTTTCAAAAAACTTATTCATGGAACAAATTCATCTAGATTGTCTCTAGAAGCAACATCATTCTTAGATAAGAGAGGAAGGTTTGAAATGATGTGGAATTTATGTGTTATCATGCTTTATTTTTCTCGTGAGAAACCCTCATAGCTTCCATATTATGTTTCAGATAAGATATTTGTTGTTGAAGTATGAAAGCAATATAAATTTTTGGCCCATTTATTTAACGAGAAGAGGAAAAGACAATCCATTCCTCTGCCATGGAAAATTGGGGATATGATGGTAAAAATCATTATACACATCAATGAAATCTCAGTGCAGTTTGACCAGTTCAATCTTTAAAAAGCAAATGAAATCAAGGGTTTCAAACTTAGCCAACCATTTATGAATCACATGCCATCTCTAGGGTACAATGTATCATTTGATAATACATTTTTGTTTGGAGAAGAAGAGGGTGACAACCAAAACCCCCAATTGTTAAATGATGAGAAAAGGAAAGAGGATATTGAAACAATCATTAGTACAATTGATCAACACATATATCAATGAAGAGTTGTGAATGAGAGGAGTTCACAGTCTCCTAATATTTAAAAAAAAAGTGTCTACCCAAACGGAAATCCCAGTTTGCAATTCAAGAGAAAAATAAGTCGTCGATGGATAATTTCGATGATGGAAGTGAACAAAACCCTTCCAAGGGAAATCTAGAAATACCACACAAACTCCCAGTCACCAGCAAGAGGAAAAGAGGAACAAATAAGGAAGGAGAAAGTGAGGGCATACTTGAAGAAGAAATCGTTCTAGAAGACATGGAGCTTGATGTAAATATTGAAGATATTGAATTTCCAGATGAAGAACAAAGGATGCAAGAGAGCAGAGTGATTGCATTAGAATTGGCCACCCAAGAGCCAATTGTATATGACGAGGAATATCTGACCCTGCACAATGCCAAGTTTTATAAAAATTCAAGAAAATTGGTTATTGAGAAAACAAATTCAAAAAATAAGAATGTTCAAGGAAAATAGAACTCGAAAATTGACTTCAATGGAGTTTTACCCTCCAAAATTGTACAAATTCATGAAGCTACATGAGAATCCCTAAAAATATCAATTGGATATATATATA
>ML790317.1:336175-348982 GCA_009831015.1 Picea engelmannii | reverse complement strand
GGAGGAAAACCTAGGTGCAAAGTCATGCTGAATAAATTGCAAGTCTCCCTATTTCCCTTCATCCTTTGAGTAGCATCCATGTAACCTGGAACACTTTTTTCCAACTTTCCTTCCTTTTCATTATATGGCCATAAGGTGTGTTCCTATCCTTATTGGGTCATCCAAGGAAGGGAAATCGTGTTTAGTGATGCTTGAAGGACCTTTTGGAGGAACCTAGGCGATTTGCTTCAAGGTAGTGTCAATGGTTGGAATCAGTTTGTAACCACTTCTTTTATCGTTGCTAATAAATAGTTCTCCTTCCCCCATACTTGTGTAGTATTGATTCAATTTGTTTATGTATGTATAGTTATTCTTCATATTTGAATCAATCTATCAATTACTTGTATGATTTTATTCTATAGCTACCTTGTTGCAGCAATTTCTTGATATTCGTTTGCAGGACAATTCAAGCAGGAGTCAAGAGCAGTACTAGGGTCGAGAGTGGGGAACTACACCGAACGTAAGGATACAAGGTGTGAAACTTTCTTCCCTCTCTGATAATGTAGTTATTTCATTACAAGTCTTGTGTGTGGGTTAGGGTTTTTTCTTTCACTTGGTCAATATCTATTGTAACATGACCCAAAGTCACAAGGGAAAAATCCTATAACAGAACTAGAAACCATGCTGGGTATTCTCCTAGTTTAGGTCAATTTTAGGGTTTCTTTGGTTGTCTTAGGTTTTTCCAGTTTTTCCTATTTTGGGGATTTATTTTCAGAGCTTTCCCCATCCAGAAACTTTTCCAAAAATATTTTGTAAGCCCTCCCTTTGGGTTGAATTTTATTTTTCAAGAATAATTGATTTATCCATGGTTTGTCCTTTTGCGAGTCATAGATATCTGCGAGTTGCACTTGTATGACTCACGGATATCCACATGTCATATTTTACATAGTCGTGGACTTGTGTAGTTGTCTTGAATGTTTTAGTCTCTTTCTTAGATTTGGTTGGTCTAAGTTGGTTCTTCATTGTTTAATAAGCCTCCCGAGTTGGTTTATGCTCTGGATTGTTGATTAAAGTCTATGGAAACTCTCACTTTATGTAAAACATTCTTTCTTTCTTGTAAGCTAGTCTTTGATTTTTAGGGTTGTTAATGTCATTTGAAATGTAAGTTGTATATCTAGGTTTTTTTCCAAATTGATTTTTGTTCTAGTGGTTTGATATTGTTCTCCTTCTTGTTTTCCTTTTCCCCCTTCATTTTTGAAAAGAAAAAAGAAAATTTTCCTTGTTAGTTGCATGTTCATTTCTTTTTAATGAAAAAGAAAAAATATATAGCTTGGTTGCTAGTTTTCTTCTCTTGTTTCCTTTGCATTTAAATTCATCAAGAAAATAAATTGTTTGTTGGCACTCAGGCCTTCACACTTTCTTCTTGTTTTGATAGCTAACAATTTTAGTTAAAAGTTAGCCTTTCTCAAAAGAAAATAAGTTCAGTGTGTCAAGTTCTGTCTCTCTGTTTTGCATGATTGTTAACAAAGCATCCTAGGGATGCAATGCAAAGTAGTTTAAATATCTTGCATACATTAAAATGTATATTGTTTTCATTTGCAAAAATACAAAATAAAAGAGTTTGTTTTTCTAAAGCGTTGTTATCACTTCTTATTTTCAATGAAGAAATCACATTCATTTTTCTTTATATTCTTAAAGTGTTTTCTTTGAGTATTTCAAAACATCATGTAAGTTTCATCCATACATTTTGAGTAACGAAAATCCCCATAAAATGAATGCTTAATAAAATTTATTATAAATTTTCATTTTGTAGGTTGAAGAGACTAGTTACAGGCTACGACCTTGGTGTAGGTTGGAGAGAAAATTTCTCTAAGGCCAAAAAACAAACATAGGAGTATAAGATAGGGAAAACCTAAATACAACTATCAAATAAGTATAGTCGGGAGCCTCCTATAACACAAATCTAAACATGAGTTCATGTAAAAGAGAGCCGAGGAGAGACCCCTTCGAAGCTTAACTGAGCACAACAGAGAGATTGTATATTGGAGGTTTCATTAGTACCCATATCTCTATGAGAGGCAGTGATTTCGAGGCTTCGGTATTATCTAACCTACCCATATGTTTGATATCGATTGTCGATTGTACCCCCTAGACACTAACTACGAGTTGGTGACCTTAGTGCCCATTTCTAGGGATCTCAGAGGTGACTACGGGGGTTTGCCATGGTACTTGGGGTGGATTTCGCATCACACTTTTCAGTACTACTGGAGGGTGCCCCATGAAGCGTGGGTACTTGCATTGGATAAGGTTGGTTAGTGGAGGTCAAGATAACTGCTTCTCACTCTTTTGCTCATTGGAGGTCCACGAGACTTAATCAACTTGTGCCTCTATCCGGAAGGATTTTACCCTACCTTATGATTATTTCTATCTCATAACCTAAACCACATGCATCGTGATATTATCAAGGTATTTTCTATCTGTTGTTTCCATTTAGGATTTTTTCTCTAGTTGTGTGCTTAAATGATTGTAGACTTTCTTAGGTAGGTGTGTACGTGGTCGCCTGAGAGTTGACAACTCAAAATGGTTGACCAACCACCTCGTTGATCAAGCAGAGTTCAAGGTCTGCCTCCTGAAGAGGAAATCAAAAACAATTCTCCCCCACCTCCACTAAGGTGTCATCTTGATCAACCAGTGTGTTTGTATTGACTGGTCCATTTGAGGTAACAACTACGGATTCCTCAAAGATTGATGCTTCATAACCATAGGTTGTAATTGTTGAAGCTCTAAGAGCTAAAGAATACGCTTCGACTTATAACCCTCCGCTAACTAGAACTTTCTCATCACCCGTGGTACAAGTTCCCCTTCCTATATTGGACTTTACTAATAGTATCCCTTTTCACTAGGCTGCTATGAACGACATTTCACAAGTGTTTGGGTCGGGAGTCCCTACAAATCCCATTTCGGAAACAGTCATCGGTGGGATCTTTTGGCCTGGTGTGTCTTTTGGAAATACTGAGAGGGGGGGTGAATCCGTATTACCCTTTTTCAACAATTAGCAATTACTTTGATATTTTATTAATTACCACAATAGATAAACAATGGAATTGTATTTAAAATAAATTATATAAATATAATTAACGAAAATTACAAGGTTTTATAAAGAAATTGAAGGACATCGATCCCTTTTAGAGCACCAACTCTAGGAGACACAAATCCCCTTATTCATATCACCAACCCTAGGAAGCACCAACTCTTTTGTTTATAGGGAACCAACCCTAGGAAGCACAAACTCCCTTGTCTTTAGGGCACCAACCCTAGGAAGCAACAACTCCCTTATCTAGTAAAGGATACGAATCCTTCCTTGCTCCTCCTTTCCACCCTCACTGTGTAAGTATCATTAGTTCCTCTTCTTGGACTCTGCTTATGTTTTTATCTTCTTATCTAGACTACAGAGACACTTCTTCTTCACCATTCTTTCTTTCTTATATAGTCTTCCAACTGGTGTGAGCATTGAAGCGTTGTGTCCCTTTATTTGGACCATTACACCTCTTCATTTAAATTAAAAATAATAACGTTTGTTTTTCTTCCATTATTATTCATACATTATCATGAAAGTTTTTTAATTTAGTGAGAGGGATTTTCATAAATCGATCACAGATATGGATCAATTTTGTTTTAACTCAATCCCATGCCTCTTTATTTCATTCTAAATTTAAGTTGATCATATCTTATCTTTTTTAATGCATTGAAAGTATTGAATTACTTAAGATAAATCAAGATAAATTCTGATCCTATCTGGTTCAATGTTCCTTCTTTGACTGAGATAAAATTATTACTCAGTGTGTTAAATTCGCACAGAAACACTTCGCAACCTCTATTCCATACGACCAAAGGTGATGGCTAGGCATTAATACAAACATGTTCTTAATCACTTATCAAGATCAATGACCATGTTTTATTTGCACGTTGAGATGGACAGTTCTTGTTCTCTTTGGGATTTCAGCGTTTCGGGACTCCACCCTTTGCAGTCTTTTAATTATTCCAGAGCGAGTTTTGCTAGAGTGATTATCAACACTTCCATACTTAATAACCTTCACATGTTCAGGAGATAGGACCATGGGCTTAGGCACAAAGTAGCTCCCTCTCTTCGGGTATTTGGCTATTCGTGACTCCAGGACTTCGGGCTACTCGACCTATGAAGTAGTTCAACCCCTCCAAAGGTTTACCTACTGAAGAAGTCACAACACGATGATGGTCACTTTTTGTTGGTTAAAATCTCATGCTTACTCTATCCTTCCACTATGCTTGATCTAACGGTCATGAGAGAAACTTAAGGATATTGGATCAACGACCAACATTGGTTCGTGACTTCTCCCTTTGGTGCTTCGGGTAGTTGTTGGTAGGAGAAACTGGATATCCCCGAAGGACATACTCCCAGAGTGATGTAGCTTACTAACGTCATTGTTGATGTGGCACTGGATGAGTGGCTGCCATGTATCACCTATATTCTTGACTTATGTATACCTAAAGTGCCAACTGGACCTTGACACTTTTTACCATATGATTGTGCCATGTGTCCTTGTTGATGTGGATCTCCTGAAGTGTCATATGTCTTTCCCCTTTGGATCATATATCGGACGATCTAGTTTTCACCTAAATTCTTGATCCAATGACCCTCATTCACTTCGAGACTTCGGGGCTCTAACCTTCGGGTGAACTTACATGTTTTAGACCCCTTTTTTCCGAATTTGACCACCATTGGACCCGTCTAACCGCATCCAATGGTCACCATGTTTTTCCCAGATCTGATGGACCTCGTTCACTTTGGGAATTCGGGGCTCCGACCTTTGGGTGAACTTACATGTTTTAGACCCCTTTTCAACGAAGTGGTCAGCACCAAAGTTGACCACCATTTGACCCACCTATCCTCATCTAACAGTCACCATGCATTTACTAGATCTAATGGCCCTCATTCACTTGGGGAATTCGGGGCTTTGGCCTTCAGGTGAACTTACATGTTTTAGACTTCTTTTCACCAGAGTGGTTAGCGTCGGAGTTGACCATTTCCTTTTCTTTACTGTGATATGACGGTTCCAATATTTTCACTCTAGATCAATGGTTGGCGGTAGTTAATTTAATATGAGACTCCGAGATATTTGTGTCTTACATTTTCTTTCCACTAAACTCGATCAGATGGTCAATAATTCATCCGAAGTCCCTCCTTGATCTAACGGTTGGCGAAATTTCGTAACTTCGTGAGTTCATTCCTCTACCTTATCTCCAATGTCCCAAAACTTACGCTATCCTTCCACTTGGCTTTTATTAGTGGTTCTAAATAATCTGATGGTTGTGATTACTCCTAAGAACTATATCAATGAACATGATTCTTCCTTGATTATTTTCGAGTTTTACTGTGGGGATTTCAATCTCGATAGCGTTTCTGCAATGCGCTCTCCCTTATGAGCTTTGATCAATGTCCTTGCTTCTGAGCTTTGGATTTATACTGGATTCTTCGACACCCTATTGAAATCAATGACAATATCGTACCACTTGTGTCCAACATTCCCCCCCTTTGGCATTGATGGCAATTGATAACAACCTTTTCTTTTTGAAATGTTTTTATTTTCATTTCTTATCAATTTCCTCCCCTTTGACAATAATGACAGAGGGTATCTTTCTTCACTTCCCCTCTGGCAATGCTCCCCCTAACTATGTGCCCCTTTTTTTCTGATACAATTTTTATGTTTTTAATGAGGTTTGTGAATTACTCCCAATTTCTGTCGAAGATTTTCAAAAGTACTCTTGGGCAAAGGTTTTGTGAATATGTTTGCAATTTGTTCTTTGGTGTCTACATACACTATTTTAACCACTTTTTGGGTAACTTGATCTCTTAGAAAATGGTATTTAAGTGGGATGTGTTTGGTTTTAGAATGCATTACTGGATTTTTAGATATACTTATGGCACTAGTGTTATCACAATTAATAGTGATGGGATTATCATATCTTATTTGTAAATCTTCTAATGTTTTCTTCATCCAAAGAACTTGTGTGCAACAGGATGAATCAACAATGCATTATGCCTCTGTTGTAGATAGTGATGTGAATGTTTGTTTCTTACTTAGCCATGCTACTAGACATTTCCATAGAAAAAATGCTCCTCCACTGGTGTTTTTCCTATCATCTATACTATTGTCCCAATCTGCATCAGTGTATGCAGTTAGATTGGAGTCTTTATATTTTGGATACCATAATCCAAGTTCTAAGGTGCCTTTAAGATATATGAATATTCTCTTTACTGATTTAAAGTCAGTTTCTTTAGGTGCAGATTGAAATCTCCCCACGAGTCCTACAACCTGTATGATGCCAGGTCTTGTTGTTGTTGAATAGAGAAAACTTCCAACCATTGATATGTACATCGTTTGGTCCACTTTTGGTGAGTCATCTTCTAGGATTAGTTTACATCCAATGGCCATGGGAGTACTCATAGGTTTACTGTCTTCCATTTGGAATTTCTTTAGCATTTCCTTGATATATTAGGCTTGGGAAACGAATATTCCATTTTTTGTTTGATTTAGTACTTGTAAACCTAAGAAGAAGGACAATTATCCCAACATAGACATTTCAAATTATTCTTGAATTTTGGTTGCAAACTTTCTTCTTAGTGTAGTAATATTACTTCCTGATCCAAGGGATCAAAATATGCTAAAAAATCAAAGTGCTTGAAATTGCTTGAAATGACAATTTCTGCTATAGAATACAAAACTTTGAAAACAAAATCCATAAAATACAATATGGTACAAAGCATTATGCAGCATTGCATTTTACACATAGTACTTTTTTAGATAGAGTCTGTGATGAGGCTCCTACATAGGATTCCCCCATGATCAACAAACCCATAGATCCCTATTATAAATACAAAGCTCACAAATATGGAAGGGTCATGCCACATAGGCTTGAATTTCCAAGATCTTAATGTAGAATGATTCTAGTTGCCTTCAAAAAGGGCTTAATGACTTACACATTGATTGTAATGAGATTAAACACATTAAACATTGGCATAATTATTTATCACATATTCTCAATGATTACCATCAAGACCCATTAAAGATATGAGATGTTCATCCTCAACATAGGTATTAGAGGAAAATTAAAATCCAACTTTGAAAAGGTGGTCTCTAGGTTGTTCATGTCAACCTTTAACTAATCTAGTTTAGGAAGAAACAATTATTGATCTTCACATGGTCTATCATTCATAGTCATAGATTCAAGGATAGCTTCATCTAAGGGAAACTAAACATCTAAGAAATCATGTAAACTAGGAGGGTTGACGACTCAGTTGGGTGAAGTGAACTGATTATATTCCATATAATGGTGAAGATTATGATCAGAGTTGACAGAGTCTACCAAAAAAGAATCACAAATACCAAGGATTGAGGACCTACAAATAGTGAGATCAAACTCAAGAAGAAAATCAAATTCACTTGGGCCGGTAGGGGGAATAAAGGGATCCAATGCCCCCATTGCATAAATCACTTGATCAATTGCAGGACCATGTCCCAAGAAGGAAAACATGAGTGTAAAGGCTCCTTCTTAGAAGAAATTGAACACCTAGGATATGATTCTACATAATTCACCTGTGGTATGGTAGAGTCCACCAAAATACTAGGAACACATAATGGGGAAGCATGGTCTTAGAGTCAAATAAGGAAGGTGATTATCAGGTGCCAATTGATCGATAATGACAATGCTTTCATTGTGAGGAAAATGCATCATTCAAAAAATCATAGACACCATAATATTCATAGAATATACATAAACATGCCCAATGATCATATTGAAGTCCAATGGTCCATCCACCACATTCATGTCAACTAGGAAAACCTTCCCACCTACCATGATAGGTCATTGAGGAAGAATCCCCAAAGCTTCATGGGGTATTCTATCAAAAACCAGAAGTTGACTGGTATCTAACACAATCTTAGGAGAACCAATATCTTGCCAAGCCGAGGAGAATAAAATGCTTGTGGAGGCTCCTTCATCTACTATACATCAAGAAATGTTTCTTGAATAAAATTCAACCCTTATTTGGAAGAATGCAAAAGAAGGAATTTGAGGTTCAACAAGTTTATTCCAATAAAAGGAAACTATATGAGAACTTCGAGGGAGCATGCTCGAGTGAGTGGAATTCCCCTTATTCAGAAGGTTTTGAACTAGAAGTGAAGAAAACATGGTTAATATACACATCACTCTTGAAAATAAGAGTGGCATCTACCAAATATTGCTTTGGATCGACCCCTTCAATAGGCTCATCACTCTCCAAAATAAGGGTGGTATTGACTGAAGATTGCATTGGCTTGACCACTTCATCAAATAATGGTTAAATAGGTTGCTAGGAAATCAAAGGTGGTTCGAGAGTAGAAGAGCCTTGAGACTAGGACCACACTCTATGTACCTCTGAAATAGCAGGGCACATATGATTAAGGTGAAATCCATTGCAAATTTTACAATGAACTTAGGCTTACGTATTATTTGTCTATAATTATTAGCAATATTAAAGCCCGAACATGACTTGCATTGACTGGTTTCTTCCCCCAAACATGAATTGCATCGACTAGTTGCTTATCTCCAGTATTACTTGCAGTGTCTAGATTCTTTCCCCTAGCATGACTTGCAACGACTAGTTTCTCATCTCTAGTATGAATTACAATGACTAGTTTCTTGCCCCCAACATGACTTGCAATGGTTTTTTTCTTAACTCAAGTATGTAGTGATTGGTGGGATGTCTCCAATATGACTTGCAGTGGTTGGTGACTTTTCCCCTTGTCTTCACTTCTTCTTCTTCTTATTCCACTTTCTCTTCCTTTTAACATATTTTCTCCAGGGAGTTATACTTTCACTAGATGAGGTATAAGGAGGAGGAATAGATTTCATTGGTGAAGAAGGTAAAGGGTCAACATTAACTCACCACTCTTGACATAAGGTGCTTATTTGAGAAGCCTCAAGAGAATTTGGAACATTCGAATTGGAGAACAACCAAACTAGTATCCCCATAGTCAATATAATAATATTCAAGGTGTCCATCAAGGGGAAAACAATGTTTCCAAGGAAAGGAAAAAAACAAGAATCCCCTTGGTTGGTATCCTCAAGAAATTTAGCCATAACCTTCAAACAATATCTCTTCTCTTGTGGGATTGTTCAATGTATCTTGGTTCTCGTCCACTAGCTCACATAGAGGAGATTAGTATTTTCAAGCCTTCACCTTTAAGGAGGCAGCTCCAAACTTTATGGAGGAATACCTTAGGTCCTTCTAGATTGGTGGAGTGGTCAGTTAGTCTCTTTGAACAACAAATTCAAAAGTGGTAAGACAGAGAGAACCTAAGGATGAATAAAAAACAAACAAGAAGCACCCAACTAAAAATTTATTTATATAGATCAACAATAAACACTACTCTCCCAAAGCTCATTCCAGGGTGATTAGGACCTAGATCCAAGATAATGAAGAGATGACCAAGAATACTTCTAGAAGTTGGCTTGGGATGATTAGGGCCCAAGAATAACTAACGAATGTGAGGGAGATAGTTACATTAACCTTCAAATAATAATCACTGAATATGCAAGTACCCTTGTGAATATGGCCACCCTCCAAGGGAGATGAAATGAAGATTATGCATCTATCTCAGGTATCACAAGCACTTCCCACTTGCAGTCACCCAAGAAAAGAAACTATGGACACCACTTTGCGATTGATAACCGAGGGTAATGGTTGTTTATTAGGATTTTGTGTATGGGTAGGGAATGTAGGAGTAATTCCTAGACCAAAGCTCTAGGAGAAGTGGTTTCACCCTCAGGACTTTCCATGTTAACTAAAATTCCCACACATGCATAAATTGTTAATCCAAGCGTCTAGGGATAATTTGAACACTTGAACTAGCTTGACCTAATGATTGACACCTATGTTATAGGTTCTTTCCCAACAAGTATCTCATGATACTAAAAAAAATTTCACTCGTTAATCAAATCCTAGTTTGTTTTGCATCCTTGGAGAATTTACTATCCAATCCTACACCAAGGCTCTAGAAACTAGACTATATTGGTTTTTCTAGAAAGAAAAAGTCTAATTTCTTTTATGATTAAAAGTTCATTTTAATTATTGTTGATTACTCAAGGTGATGAGAGTGCAACTGGTGATGTTTTGATATGCTTAAAACAAGAAATTTAATAACATTGGCAAATTTATCACTTTTACACTTATTCTTCAATGAACTAGGGCTCTGCTAAGCATTAAACTTGAATAATTTTTCCAAGATTGTGAAAGAAGAAAAAGAAGAAAACAAAACAATGGTTTTTGTTATTTTTCCTTACAAATGAACCTGCATTCACTAGAACAAGCACAAAAGCAAATAAATACCCTACTCCTTGTAGACTCTAACACTTCAAAACAATAAAAAAAACACTGAAAAAGGAGGAAAATATGAAGAAACTACAAAATTTTGTGCTACATAAGGTACATACTCCTTATGTGAAGGAAAAATCATTTGCATGCTCCTTTTGTGGAGACAACATGAGTGTACATGCAATATCTATGAAGGAAAGGTGCATACAGGTCCTGTATAGGGAAACAATTTCACAAAAAGGCTCAAAAGCTTGTCTAAAAATGTGCACATTCACATTTGGAGAAGTCCACCTACATGTACATGCACTTTTGGAGAAGGAAACAAGCATGTACACGCTCTATTTCCAAAATCAAGGTGCGTACATACTCAAATTTGGGAGGAGGACGTACTTGGTCCTGATGGTTGTTTGGAGACAAATCTGAAGTGTTGATCATGTTCCACCTGTCCCTGATCCATTCCAAGTTTCTAGACCTCCACACAAGAAGAAAAGAACCTTCCACAAACCAATAGATAAAAATGAAAATAAAAGTGAAATAACTAATCCTAACTAACTAATCAGGAAATTTAGTTCCATGACTAAATACAGAAAGAGATCAATTACTGAATAAACACAATAAATTTGAGGGAGGGAAAGAAGAGAGATCTACATTTTTAATTGAAGTAAACAACAATAAACAAAGTTAAACCCGAGTTGTTGTCATCACCTTATGTAACTGTGATTTGGATTCCTTTGTCCCTGGGCCACTCAAGAATGCTTCAAGACTTCGAATCTTATCCATGGAATAAGATGAGAAAAATTGAGAGTTTTTAGGCCTCAATTGCATGAAAATGAGAAATCACTCAGAAAACAAGGGCTTTTTTTAGGGTTAAAGGTCATAAAAACCCAAGGGAATCAACCATCTTTGATTTCTCTGGTGTGAAGATATCAGTATGATGGATCTGTTATACATTAGTGCTTATAATTTCCTTCCATTTAGGCCTCTTTTTATACCATTGTAAGTTGGTTGAGGTAGTTTTGAACAAGTTTCAGGAAGTTACAAAAGAAGTTTTCCCATAAACCTTGTTCAAGAGCGTGCAATTTTCATGAATTTTATGTTTTGTTATCCATGTTTTGAGGCACACACACCATTTTTTAGTAGGAAAGGCATGTACATTCTCCTTTTGTGATAAGGAAGAGCATGTGGATTTCCAAGGAGGTTATTTAAGTAGTCTTCAAAGTGAGCAAAGTCAACACGATATGGATATGGTCTCCAATTAGGAATCTAGGACATAGAGGTGTCAATATATGCTATAATAGATAGAAAATTATCAATCTATCCATGATGAGTATGTATTTTTCCAATCCTTTTGATAGGCTAAGTCCCACCAACACCCTCTCCATCCCCATATATATGATATCTTGAAAAGAGCTATCTTCTTCATAGTATAGGCCCAATGAATTCCTAATTTCCTTTAAGACTTCCTTGAACCAAAGGATCAGAGGAAACCTTGGAAACCCTACCAAAATGGAGAATAATCTAAGTAATCCAAGAGGGAATCAAATTCAAGTTGTCATTTTTTAGGTATAAGGCACGTGAGCCCCATTTCCATCTATTTCAGAGTATTTTGTGCACATCTTATGTAGCCCTAAAGGTCCAAACTAGCCAACCTCTCACTAATACCATGCTTCATGGGATATAACCAAGTAGGGAACCAAAGTTTTCCTTTGTCCAAGACTTAAGTATTTTTCTCCGATTCTCCTACCTAGGAATTGACCAACTAGTGTTGAGTCTTCAAATTCTATTATGTCATTGAGTTTGACATTGTCTCCTAGTAGAATGTTTACAACTTTTGATTTTCACTCAATTCACTTCTTACATTTTTGGGGATTCCTCGGTCCTTATGAACCCAATCCCTCTTGTGTAGAGGCTTTGGGATCAAAGGAAGGAGTGTATTTCAAAACTTCATCGATTAAAGTTAAGCCGATGAAACCGTGGCCCTAGTAATTGTTTGAATATCCTCCATTGAATCTAGAACCGAGGGAGCTTGCAATCAATTCAAGGGGGGTTACTAATCATTCAAAATTAGTTCATGGAATTGATTCTTTCATGTCAGGGTTAATTCCCCCACTAGATCAATATGTTGGGAGAGATTTCCTTCACCTAGTTGTTTTTCCAATGCATACTATCCAGAGTTTTCCTGGTGCAGGATTGAAAACTAGACTATGGAGATATTCTTTCTACTACCATTTTAGTGTCTAGGGTAATCAGGTCAATAAATTTATGTCTGAACTGAGCCCATGCCAACTCACCAAAAAGGTCACAATTGTTGTCTCCTATGGGCTCAGATCCAATGACTACTACAATGGATAAGTAGGGGTTTAGAGTGCCATGGATGTCCATTAGGTCGAACCAGATATGCTAGTCCTACATTGGGTCATATACAAAATCAACCA